>CP135561.1:5259339-5331536 GCA_032401905.1 Swietenia macrophylla | reverse complement strand
AAAAAATATACATATTAAATAAATAATATAATTATAATTTATTTAATCATTTATTATTCATACATAATTAAAATTTTTAATTATTAATACGATTATTAAATAAATTGAATTTGAGTTAATTTTTATTTGACACAATACAAATATAATTCGATATAAATATGATATAATAATTAAAATTGTCACTTTTAATCCACTCCCATTTTCGCTCCCTGTATCGTCTCAATCATTAAATAATTGTCCACAAATAAACGTGTAATATGATGGTATTATTTGAATAAAAATATAAATAAATAAATTATTAATTATGTTAATTTTATATTTTATTTCACTAATATATCTTGGTACATTTATTATGTTTATATTTTGATACAATTACTTTTACTAATAAAAAAATACCCACTTTAAATAAGTATTTTAAATTTTAGCTCTTAAATAATGTAATATTTATTGAATAAAGAATTCAAATAATAAATTATTTTGAAACTTATAAAAATAAACTATTCAATTAATGAATAATAATTTAAGATAGTAAATTTTGAGATATTATTTTTAAAAAATATGTTAGTTTTAATTATTATTACAACCTAAAACTTGATTATCATTATTATTATTAATTTACTATCCAATCCACTCTTCTAATTATCTAGATTTTCTTTATTCTTAATAATTTCAATAAAGGCTATTGATGAGATTATCATCATTAGGCATTTTTAATTTAATTTGTCTGTATAATATAGGACAACACCTAGATCTAGCCTTCCAATATTTATAATCTCTTAAGACTTATTGCTCTTGCCCATGCATTATTAGTTTTGACCTAACCTTGATTTATTAAAGTACTAATTAATAATGAGACGCTAGCTACTGGGATAGTAAGAACAAAAGAAAAAAAGAAAAAAAAATAGTGTTGGACCAATTAAATTAAAATATTGTACCATATAAGTTTATAAAACATATTTTTATCAATGAATTTTATTTATATAATCATAATAATGATAATATATACCACTCACAAAAGAACATGCAACGAGTGCTATCAGTAAAAATATATATAAACTGGCTTAATTTTTTTTAAAAAAATTAAGCAGAATTTTCTCCTTTACAAAAACACATCATACTTAAAGCCTCTGCTACGATATTTCAAATCTTAGGCACTTCCATCTCATAAAATGGCAACACATAATTTTGTTTTTGTATTCGTATTACAAAGTTGTAAATAACTATCTATATCATAATTTTTTTTTTAAAAAAAAAGGACATTATAAAAGTTAATTTTTTAATTTTAAATACCAATCGATTCATTAACAATTATGCTTTCAGTATTATCTAGAATTCAAAAAGTAAAGGTAAAGTTGTATTCAGTATATATTTTCATGTAATGACAATTCTAAAAATTAAAGATAAACAAAATATAATTTATTTTTTAATTTCAATTAAATATTTCAACAAATAATACTCGAAAGATTTAAAAATTAATATTTATATAAGATGGTACAAAATATTTATCATTCAATCTTAATAATTATATTTATTTAATTTTTTGTATCCTTTTGGGGCATTATTTTAGGAATTGCCGCTCACAAACAACTATGCGTGCTTTTGAAATGATTCCTATGGACCATCACACAAATTTCATATTTATCAATTTTTACGATGGAAAGAAAATTATATCTAAAATTACCAATACATAAATAATTACGCTCATCACAGATCTTACTTTTAAAAAATTACTTTAAAATAAAAATATCTTAAGAATGTGACAAAAATTATGGAAAATAGTTTAACATGTCAAATATAAATTCATATATAAAATAATAATTTAATTTAATTTATTAACAATAAATTAACATGCAATAATTTTAATTAAATTTTATAAATGTTCATAATGCAAATAGAATTTTCATTAATATTTATTTAGACTATAAAATAAATCCTACTTTTTAATTTTAAAACTAATATCATCCAAAACATATAAACATCTACTTTAACAACAAAATCGACAATAATTATATTTTTTTTATTTTTCTTTCTTTTTAGAATCATGGCTTAAAACCAATTTAACAATAATAATTACTAACTAAAAATGCAACTATTTAAAGAGGTATACTGTAAATAAAATTTTAACAACAAAACATTGAACAAAAGTGTACATGTAAAATAATAACAAAATTTAGAATATTATAACAATTATACACGTAAATAATAATTCAAAACAAAATTTAAATTTAATATTAACCAAAATTAATATATATGACCCTTATACACTATTCTACACTCGGTTTTGTTACATCCAAATTTAATTTTTTCTTCTAAATTTCCGAAACATTAAAATGCAATTCAAGCTTCTAATTTAAAAGACACAATTGACACTTCCATGCCAAGTTTCTTGTAAAAATTATCATGCATGCTTAAAACATTATTCGCTAGCACTTAGCCCATGATTTGGCAACTTGGTATGCCACCTCTTGTATGCATGTTATACCTGCCAAACCCAATCCAATAATAATAATAATATACATTTTATAAAAGAAAATGAACATTATAAAAGAAATATATAAATATAAAAAGCATTATTGAAACAAAAATAATTAATAATAAAAAATTAGTTTTTATCTTTGTAATTATCTAACTAATAATATGCAAATTGATAAAATTCTTTATTTTCAATAATTTGTAGAACAAATTATTAAAGTGAATTCCCAAGATATCAAAAGCAAGGAAGAAATATTTCTGAATTGTGTAATTAATTATTCTATAAGAGATTATAAAAAATAATTGAAATATTACTTAATTTATTTGAAAAAAAAAGGTATAGCCTG
Source organism: Swietenia macrophylla (assembly GCA_032401905.1). Classification (NCBI taxonomy): domain Eukaryota; kingdom Viridiplantae; phylum Streptophyta; class Magnoliopsida; order Sapindales; family Meliaceae; genus Swietenia; species Swietenia macrophylla. Next base: position 5,328,717 of record CP135561.1, on the reverse strand, counting down.
TTCTTCAGTACCCTTTGTTCTCCGCCCTTCGACACGAATAACTTGAACAAATGCAAATTGTTTTGTTTGGTTAAATATAATTATACGTATACCTTTACATTCATAATATTCAATTATAAATTAAATAATACAAAAATTAAATAAAAATGTTGAAAATTAAAAGGAGATGTCGATAATTTTTCTCAATATTTATAATCATTTTTTTTAACATTTAGTGATTGATCTGCAAGAATCAAACCATGAATAAAATTGATAAATATTTTATAACCAATTAAATTATTTTATAAAAAAAAAATTGTAATTGTGCAATTTTAGATTATTTTCTTTTTAGTCCTAAATTATATATTATATAAATGGAAATACCATAATATATTTTAACCATAAATAAAAATACATGTACATATACGTATAGGTGGGGTGGCCATGGATGCATGCATCTAGTATTTATACGAAACTCAAGTTGGAGAAGGGGAAAGGTGAGTGGGAGTTGATTGATTGAACCCCACCTCCTGCTTCGCTCGCGCGCGGGCGCACTCACACATTAATGTTGGAAATGCGGGGCCATGAAATGCGTGGCTTTTTGCCAAAAAGGCCCACCAACGAAGGCCGAATATTATATATAAATAAAATAAATTTGGAAATGGAATGGAATGGGATCACGTGGATTGAGGCCCTAGTCTAGACAAGTGGCTCCAGCATCAGTATGATGCAAATTGATACAATGATTCTCATCTCGTATCATATCATTTCCCTCGTATTCATTCTGTACAACTATTAATTTATTACCTTCTCAATTAATTTCATTACCCAAAATAAAAAATTGGTTTCAAGGTTATGGCTTTACGTGAGGTAGCTATCTACCTCCACCCCAGACCCCAGCATCAGCATCAATTTATTCTACTGATGTGCTACTGTTAAGATTAATAAACTAATTAGAGTAAATTTTACTGATCGATCAGTCTATATATGGTATCTAATGCTCAGCACAGCGCGCGCATGCATGGAGTTATAATAAAATTAATTTGCTTAGCATTGTGTGTAGGGAACCAGCATGATTCGTGTTTAACGGGGTCATGCATCAACTAAAAATGTGGTGTCATGCCATTGTCTTTACATATACGAACATGAGAATCCCATCTCTTCAGCAGGCATGCTTACCAAATTCTCTATTAATGAATGTTGAACCCATAATTACTTAATTAATATTTTAATTAATTAATGTTCTTTATTAGTTATTATTATTAGTCGGGTGGTAGGTAGTAGAATAATCTCAACTCATGATTAGCTACATATTAAACAAAAACCAAAACCAGAATTGAAAAGAAAAAGAAAAAAAGTTCATGCTTTCTTCTTTGAAAAAAGTCAAGCACTACATCCATGTCATGAGCAGGTTTCAAGGCCAAGCATGTGCTGCGCAGCGCAACTAAGGCCAAGATGTACGAAGATAGAATGGATGATTCGACTGGCATGCATGCATGCATGCATGCCGAGAAATGAGCGGCACGTGCAACCGCAATTTTACAAGCCGAATGATTCTGTTTGCTATTTAGATGCTTATTGTGAAACTCCATATTCATTTATATATATATTTATATAAAATACACTATGTTATATTAATTACTCTTTAATAATTAATGTTCGTTATTCATATCATATCATAACCTCTCTTTCTCCTTCCCCTTTTCTCTCTTTTTCCAAACGAAATGATGACGTGTACTGTTTATATATGCATGAATATCATCGAAGAGATCTTCTTGCTGAATTTTACGATGATGATGATGATGATATTGATCGATTCATTGGCGTGCATGGTGATGGTAGGTAATATTGTTAATTAAGTATTAGTAATGGCAGACAATATACCCATGCGTCAGCTTAATTTTACAAATTCTTAATTATTCCTACACTAATTAATAAGACAGACCATAAACTTTAATATATCACATCCAAATTACATAACCAATTATATCTACAGCCATTTGTTCAATATTTCTCTTTGATTTGAAAAATAGTTTAAAAATTATCTGACATTATGTCTGTTTATGAGAAAATTTATACAGGGAGAAATTAATAATTTTCCTTAAAATAACTAAAATTAAATTTAACAGAAAAAAAAAATGTACCAGGCAACTTTCAGCAGTTGTACACACACACAGGTGGAAGAAAGCAGTCGTAATTTCCTTGAAAAGGGGAAAGAAGAGGGTTGAGCAGCACGCAAGGCCACGCACCAGATACCCCGTGTAAGGTGATTGTTTTTTATTTTTTATTTTATTGGTTCTTAAAGGACAAGGACGGTAATCCGTAGAAGAAGAGAATAAGATAGAAATGGAAATTAAAATGCAAATGCAAATGCAAACGCAGTGGCAGGGCAGCCACGATGACAAATTTTGTCGGAGTTCGTAGGTAGTTGCCCCGACAAAAGCTGCACCGTCTCACATGCTTTGCCTAATTTACGTGTACACGGCACCACCCACCAGCGTACTCCACACCATTTTCCACGTCGTATTCGGATTATGTTATACATCGGCCAACTTGAATCTTACTCATTTTTAACAATCGTGTCCAAATCTAAAGTATTTTAATTTAATAATTAAATAATTACATAAATTATAATCATATTACTCATTTATTATATTTTAATATATTTTTATAATACTTATTGTAATATATATTTAAGTATTAATTAATTTTATTTTTAATATAACTAAATATCTTTTAAAATATAATAAATATGACTAAATTTTTTAAAAATATAAAATAAATTTTTTAAATCATAAATAAATTAATACATTATAATTACTCAAATAATTAATTATTTTATAAATATATTCACGTATTGATAACTCTAAACTCAAATTCTACATAATTATTAATTATATTTTATTAATTATTTAATAATCATATCATTTTATATTAACTTAAATTTATAAATTTATGTCATATTTGTGTTAGTTTGATAGGTCATGTCAAAATTGGCTCCTCCAAATTGTCTTTGCTTTGCTTGGCTTGCATATATATATATATATATATATATAAAAGAAATTAATAATAGATTTTTATAAAAAAAGAATTTAATAAGTTTTCTTAATTTTTCTCTTCTTTTTTCAAATAAATATACAATCTTATTTATAAAGAAGAACAAGTAGTATGACAAATATTTTACTAGAGGTTTTGTATATATTTTATAAGGTATTTAGGCAATGGTCACTATATTAGGACTTCGATGGACATTCTACTTTTATAATACTCCCCTTATATGTCATCGCTATCAATTTTATTAAATGTGCTTAATACCACCTCATTAAATACTTTTCTAATAAAACACATGTGATAAAATCTTGTCCAAAATAAAAAAATCGTATGTAACACACATTTATATAGAAACATTTATATAGTTCTTTTTTTGTAACAAAATATGATACCTATGATGAAATTCTTCCACTCAAAATAACACATATTAAGTTGTCAATTCATGGAGTTGATGCATGCTTTATGTACTCACTGATCAAAATTTAATATAGGTATCAACAAAATTATTAAAAGAATGCTTCTGTTTAACATTAATTTGATGACTCTATTAAAACTTATAAGTGTAGAAGAATTTAAGTGTTTTATATTTTGTTCAATTTCTCTTATTGTCTCTTGATCTAGCTTAAAGGCGTATAAGTAACATTGTATTCATATATTGTTTGTTGAATATTTATAGCAAAAGACAAGTTACATATATTCCGCATATAATGGATAACTAATTGCAACCATACATATTTTCTGCTTTCTTTGTATAGTGCAAAAATCTCAAATTAATTAGAAGAGGTAGTAACATAAGTCAACTTTATGAACCACCTTGAGATTGTTTTATTATTGAAAGTAAAAATATATTATGAAATGAATGAGTTTTATAAAGATAAAAAAGATAAGCAACATTTGCATAACCAATTAGTCTTAAAATTGACATTACTACTTGAAATAAAATAATTTCATGTTTATCAATTCCACAAATGTTAAGAGAAAATATATTTAATGAATTGGAATCAATGAGTTGGTATAAATTTGAATTTGGCTAGGAAGTTCACAGAGAAAAGTATGGTTGATTTGTTATATTATACTACATATAATAAAGCCTCAAATGTTTTGAGATATGGTACTTTTATATAAAATATTTTTTTATTATTTTTTAAGGTAAAATTAATTCTTTTAAATTAAGAAACCGACCAACCATAAAAAGTGTTTAACGGATGAGCTTTATATATATTAAAATATTTTAAAATTTTTTTAACATGAATAAATTGATGAATGAATATTTTATGAGATTTAAGCTCGATTTACAAGTTGAGACATTTAGTTTTTCTTAAAATTTTCATTTCAAAGTCTATTTTCAATTATTCAATAATATTTATAACATCTTTAGAAGTTTTATTTATATTTATATCATTGACATATACTTTAATAATAATGAATCCAAATTCTTATTTTCTTATGAATATGCATAGGAATAGTGAATTATTAATATATCATTTTTTTATCAAGTACTCACTTAAGCAATTGTATTACATATATCCAAATTTTTTCAACCTATACTATGATTATTGCAATTAAATTGACAACAAACTGTGATATTTTGATTTATATGATTTTAGCATTTTAAATTTCTAAGAAAATTTTATATAGATATTTGCATCAAATAACTCATATACGTAATTTGTTATTATATTTATAAGACGCATATCAAGTCTTTTTTAGACTATTGATTTTATTAAAAATCAAAATATAATTGTACCAACAACAAGAGCATATATTTCATTAAAATTAATTTTAAATATCTACAAGAAACATTGAGTAAAAAGTCATACCCTATATTTTATAATCTTATTATTTTTATTATGTTTTCTTGTAACTATCTATTTGTATCCAACACATTTAATATCTTCAAGTGTCTAGACTATATGTTTAAATGCTTGATATTTGATAAGAGAAGTTAATTATATTTAAAATTACTTATTTTCATTGAGGCTAATCATGCTTTTACCTACATTCATTAGTAATTTATAGATTGTAATTATCTTTTATAATATCAATATTTATTATTAAAAAAATACATTGTTAATGATTATTTCATTATAATCTTATATTTCTCTTGTATATGTATAATGTATAAACTTTACTTTTGAATTTTTGTGGCTCTAAAGGCAATTGGCTTTTGAGGGATAAATATTATCTCAATTACTTGTTGTTTTAGGGATAGATGCCACTTCAAGAACTAGTCTAACTTTAAGGATAAAATCACTGCAAGAACTTCCATCGCTTCAAAGAAAAATGCTGCTTTTGAAATAATTAATTCTTTTAGAGATAGAAATTGAACAAATATAAATATATTTATCGCTCGAGTACTATTTTTGTTAAAATTTTTATTTTTCAATTTTTTCTTCCACAAAATAATATATTTTAATCTAATATCTACTGCCCTTTTAACGTGCGTTGGATAATTTATTTGTTACTTTATGATTACAATGTTTATAGGAACAGTCACCCAAATTAGTGTATTAGTTATTAAAATATATAATTTGGTCACTTTTTATATTATTAGTGAATGCACCTAGTATTTAATTTGTAATTTACAAAAAATTACACTATTCTTTTGATTTTTTTTTTCTTTTATCAAATTGATTAGTGTGAGGATTAAGAAAAGATATAATTATTATTTTTTAAATAAGTTCAAGCCCAATTTTAAAAGACATTTTATTTTTCTCTATTAGTAAAAAAATTATTTCATCAAAATAATAATCTACAAAACGTGCAAAAAAAATAGATTAACGGACAAATAATTCAAAATATCTCATAATAAAAAGTAAGTAAAACCTAAATAAATCTCCAAATTATGTTGGGACTCCATCTTAATACTTTGTGGTTGAGTTTTTCAGCGTGCAATAGTAAAAATCAATAAATAGTACATATAAGCTCATTTGGTACGGAGGATAACTAATTAAATTAAAATTATTAGATTGCATTTAATATAAATGTTGTGTTTGATGCACACAAGATGAGCAAGTTATGATGAGCCCAAACTTTTATCGTGCAATATTAAGTTTCAATCCATTTGTGATAATTTTTTTCTTATAAATAATAAATTTAAATTACTTAATTGTTATAACAATTAATACAATTATGTATTTTGTTTATATAAATGCTTAATATATGATAAGATGTAATCTTGTAAATATAATATTCATAAATAATTTAAAATAATATATATACTTAATTAATTTTTACTTATATCAAATTAAATAATATAAAATTTTAGTGAATAACAATATAAATACGTATTTTATAATATTATAAAACATATGTATCGAAATTTATTAATACAAATAAATAATTATTTAAATGTTTAACAAGAATTGATTGAATCAATTGAGTTTAATTTAAAATGATATTTAAACTATTATTGTTTTTATTTAAATTTTAATATTTTTGATAATAAAATGAAATATATGATTCAATCAAATGTTCTGCTATTGACTTGTTTAGCAATACTAGGTACTAAAACAATATAAGTATTAAATTAATAAAAATTAAGTACTTATTTATATGTTTTTGACTATTTATAAACAGTATTTTTGTTACAATTGCAAATATAAATATAAGCTCAAAGATATGCGTCCTAAATTTGATCCGTTGCTATCCCTCTGATAAGAGAAAAATGAGTTAAGGACAAGGATCATTAACATCTCTAACGGGAGGAATGCGAGCAAGGACGGCGACGAGGTTACTACGCAAACAAAATCATGGGATGCTCAAATTTATTATCTCGCACCGTCCAGATTAATTGTAAAGTACAGCAACTACAAAAGTACTGTTCAGTGAAGGTTGCTTTTTTTTTTTTTTTTTTTCCTCCTTTAATTAATACATTAATTATCTTTTCTAAAAAATAAATTTATGTAAGGAAAACATTAATTGCGGTATAAACAAATAATATAATAATGTCACAAAAGTCGGATCCCTCAAGCAAGCTTTTGTTGCAACATGTGAGGGTCTCCTGCTTTTGCGACCAGTCGGTATATTATTCTAGTGTTGTGCGTGTGTATGTGCATAAAATAAAATAAATACTTTAGTCCCTTTCTCACTCTCTCCCCTTTTCTATCATTTATAATTAAAATTAACCAAAAAATAATTATTGTTTACACTAAATGGTATATGTAGAATGGACAACTGACATGTCATATTTATTTGATCTTATTAAAAGGGGGGTTTAGAATTCTTCGCCCAATAAAAAAAATATATATTTACTGATTATTTTTAAATTTAATTAAATTTTGAGTCATAACTCACTAGTTTTTAAATATTTTCACTGTCAACTCTTTAAATCATATGAAGTTTTTAACAAATAAAATTATAGATTTAATTTCCTTGAAACAAAAATTAAATTAAATTAGTTTAATATAATTTAAATATCATCAAAGTAATTAATTTTAGGCAAAATATTAAGTTGTACACACGTTTAAAAGATATTAGAAAAATATTAAATTATCCAAAAGGTATAATCTTACTACTATAATTGTATTAAACACTATTAATTATTATTAAAAAATATTTATTTCGTTACTATCATATTTTTTTTCATCAAAAGTTAAGTGTTTTTTTTTTATTTAAAAAAATAATTTATTAAATGATATTATTTAATTTATATACTTAATATTAATCAATGTTTTAAGTGTTTGTCACAAACTAAAAAGATTAATCTGTTAAGTAATATTATTCGTTTTTATAAACTCAAGTATAACGAAAATTTGATTATTATTGTTTATCTCTTTTATTAGTTAATACTAAAAAATATTTATTTAATAATTATTATATCTTCTGTTTCAAGTTAAATTTTGTCGTCAATCCAAAAACTAACATATTAGGCTATTTTCTTCACTCACCCCGAAAAATTCAATATGGTGCTCTATGGACCGTAATATGAAATTTCAAGCTCATACATAATGGATCTCTTATCATACAGTTCACGGTAAATGCGAACAACAGGTTAGATTTGCTCTAATAAAATTTGTTGTGGGCCAAATCACTGTCATGAACTGGAAAAAAAAAAAAAGAATATATTTTAGAAAGTGTTATGTATTAACATTTTACACGTATAAAATAAATAAAAATAAAAATTTCAAAAGATAACATCTAACCGCCCAACATGATCTGCCTATTTTCCACCATCGTTTTGCAGCCATCATCTACATAATGACTGCCGTCTCTCCTCCATGACTATTACCACTAGTGAGCTTCCACAATGTCTTGGACTATGATTGATTGCATTTTTATTTTTCCAATTATCTTTGTTTTTTTCTTTTTTTTTTTAAACCAATTTTCTTCTTCTTCATTTTTTTCCCCTTCTATCTGGGATGGTTATGGATGACTGATGGCTTTAAAAATCAGATATAATTACGTAGAGTCAATTAACGGTAGTATTAGTGTTTCAATCGCGTAAAACGATGACAAAATTGAGTGGTAGTGCAGGGAGATGCGGTTGCTCGTCTAGCAATGAAAACGATCATTGATTGACACGACAACAATGGGTGGTGTCGTCGGAGGTTGCAGTGAGTGCCTGCATTTTTTTTTACTATAACTCGAAACAAATGTAATTAGAAGACGCCTTTTGAAACTGCTAGTATTTATACTTCGAAGTACGAAAATGCTGTAATGCAAACTGCCAACGTCACCTTGGTGTCGTAGTTAAGAACGCTGAAATTTTGCAACTAAATGAATTTCTTTTTTGTTTTTTTTTTGAAAAAGTTTGATACTTAATACTTGGTTGGTGCTTACTATTAAGCCAAAAATTAAACAGGTAGATGAAATTTATCCTTTCATATCTTATAAAGAAATTTCCATAATTTTGGGAGAAAAAAAAAGAATCTACAGTCTACACCCCAATCCCTATCGCTTAGCCAAATGTAGACTTAAAAAGTTTGACAAAATATGTATTTTAATTTTATTAATTTTAAAAATTAATCTTGCATCAATTTATAATTTTGGATTGATATTTAAATTTTTGATGTTATAACTATTGTTATCTATCTGTATAATAATTGTTAGTAGTTACCAGGAAAACAACTCTTGGACACACATCTTTCCTCTTCTTCTTCTTCTTTTTTTTTTTTAATTTAATAACAATAATATCTTTATTTTTAAAATATTTAAAAAAATAAAATAAAATTAACATTTTGTATCTATTTTGTTGTATATCTAATAAAGAATTTACCTTACACTTTGAGATGACAATTTGATCAAATATTTTGGATATTTGATAATAATTGACAGAAAAGTTTACTCCAAATTTATTGAATATCAAATAAATTTTGTTTTTAAAATTAGATAAGCAAAATCATTTGATTCGTCATAATTTTCATTATTGGATATCCCCCAATGAATATCATTTCCAAAAAATATTTTTTTTTAATGATAAATTTACAAATTAAATTCTTAAAAAATAGTGTTATTTTTAAATAATTATTTTGTCATATATTAGATATCAAATATCCCATTAAAAAATATTTTTTGAATACTTAATTTTTAAAAATATTTGTAAATTTAATTTTTTTTAAAATATTTCTCAACTATTTTGGTCAAGTTCAAATATCTAACTTTTTTGTTCAATTTTTTATATGAATTTCTTACTTGTATTTTTTTAAATTACAATTAGATATTAGATATTACTTCGATCGACTTTAAAGAATATTTGAATATTTTTAGATATCTTGTCCATTGCCATCGTATACTTATTGTACCAACTGTGTTGCTTCAAATTTTGATTGGTATTATTAAATTTTACATTTATTTTTGTTTATGTGAAAGTGAAATTATTTTTGATAACCCAATATAAGAAGAAATTTGAAAAGAAAAAAGAATATGTTTTGTGGTCCAAACAAGGACAACGGAGTTGGATTTAACTAAATACTTTACGTATTTAAAATGAATAAAAATAGAAATTTTAGATTAATAATAATAATAATAAAATAGTTGAACAATCAAACAAAAAAAGTGGTAAGCAACGTCAGCGGTCACAAAATTATTTCCGAATTGAAATTACAAATTCTAACTGAAGATTACCATAAAAGGAAAAAAGGTAAAAATAACAAGCAGCTATGCATCCAACGGTCATTATCCAAAGAGAGATAAACCAACACCAAGCCACGTCATACCATACATATTTCGTGAATTGATATTTCTCACACCAAACAAAAGGGCAATAATGCAATCCAAAGAAAAAGAAAAAGAAAATGTGAATTAATGGAAAGTGAAAGTGAAAGTGAATTCAACGACCAAGAATAATGCCTTGTCTGCTTATTGCAATGCCATAACTCAACACCCATCAACTACCTTATTATTATTACTGTTTTCTTAGTTAAATTATTATTTCATAGTTTAATGAAGACAGACAGCACACACTACACAGTAGCAGTGTAATTGTTTATATTATATATATATATATATATATATATACAATAAGAAAAGTATATTTTTAATTTAACCAGGCCTGATTGCCAGAGTCTATTATATGTCGGCTTGCTCACATTAAAAAGCTGTCTTTCTGCTTTTGCTTTCGTTCCTCTGATTTCCCGGCGACAAGTCAGTTTCTTTGATCCCAGTGTCAATTGTAACGCAAAAGAAGAAAAACTCAGAATACCCATTTTTATTTTTAGTTTTTAATTTTCTGATTTGCTGTTTTTGGCACAAATATGTCTTGTCATTACCCAGTTCTCTCTTTCCTCTAATCTGATTGGTTTTTGCTCTTAACCACTAAACTTTCTTCAGTTTTTTGAGTTAAATTTTAACGGAGATGTTTGTTTTTGAAGAAGTGACGTTGCGTTGTGCTGTGATTTGTCAAAGAAATGTAGTAGTAGCTGAGACCTGAGGTTTCGAGCCTGTGTTTGGTTTGTTGAATTGAATGCGAGTTTAAAAGGTGGTTCTTTTGAGGATGCTGCAAGAGTTAGCTTTATTTATACTATAAAAGAAAAGGTTGCATCTTTACGGCAATAAAGCGGGTGATTGAGGATTTGCAAAGGTTTTTATCCTTTCCTATATTTGTAAGCATGAAGGATCAAGCAAATGGTTTTTTGCCAAATTCTGCTGAAGGTGTGTGAAGTGCTTTTAATTCAGTTCAATTCCTTAATTTCTATTGTTTTTTGTATGGCTATTCTTGTTATTCTCTTTGTACTTGCTCCTCTCCTTTCCTGCTGCACTTTGTATTTGTGAAGATTTAGTTTTATTTCGCGCTTGAGATGTACCACACCCTTTTTGACTTCTAATGCTGATATGAAGTGGCTGAAGTAAACTCTTTGGACTCCTAGCGTGGGTTGATATTTCCAGCTCTATTATATTAATCTGTTGTTTTTGGTTCTATGTTACTTAGAATTTTTCTTATTTCTTGCTCTTCCGAATTACATTTTCTGATATATCAAGGTTTTTATTGTACACATCCTAGAAGAACATGAAAGAAGCATATGAGTTTCTATGTATACATTTGTATAGATTAGTTATGAGTTTATTTTGGACGTTCATACTTCTGGAAAGACAGTTTGTCTGGGTTGATCTGTCAATGGTAAACAGATGTTAATAGCAATAAAATGGACAGTTTTCTTAGTTTAGTTATGGCCAACTTGAAGTAAATAACTGCCAAAAGATTTCAAATTATTGTGTGCATAAAAGAACTTTGCTTCGTCTTGAGATATATACATATATATTTGATGGTGGTTATTTCGAATGGAATGACAGTTATTGTCAGTCACAACTTCTTTTTATTTCTTCTCTATATATTTGTATATAGTCACATTGTTCTAAGGAAAATCATCACCATTCTTGTTTCCCAAATGTTATCTTTAATTCTTTAATTCAAAAGGGATGGTTAAAATAACTGGAATAGGTATAGGAAGAATTAAGTGTCGCATATTTAGTCAGTACCTGCTAACAACAATCAAAGGAAGTCTTTACTCTGGGTAAGATATATTTTGGCTGTTCAATTTGTCTTAGCTCTTTTGTTCAATTTGTCTGATTTACATATGCATATGCGTGTTACTTTCAGGCGTATTTATAGATACTTGAGATCTGTAATGTAAAGTTTAATGCTAGCCTCTTGATCGTCAAAAGTGTGTATTTGGGGCCCAATTATCTTAATAATCCTCTTTATGTTACCTACAATTCACATGACAATAGTTTTTATTTTCTGTCTTAGTGCCTCTAAGCTTTATTTTTGGTGTTTCACAACCTAGAAATAGCTACTTAACCATCTCTGCTAATTTTTACTAAACAAGAATTTTTGCTTTTCTGATCTTTTACTATATTGTTTTTGTCAGTCCCTAAATTTGATGTTGTATGTAGTTTGTACTTCTAGCCTTCAAAGTTCTTTAGCCTTGAATGAATTGTAAAGATCAGTTTAGTATTATAAATTTGGTTACTTGACTATTTTATTATTTTACAATTTTGAGATATTGTTTGGTTGTGATGCCATTCTGATTGGTTGAGAACAGGGGAGAGGAATAGTATCAATTCGGAGTTATGGCATGCTTGTGCTGGGCCGCTGGTTTGTTTGCCTCCAGTTGGAAGTCTGGTAGTTTACTTCCCACAAGGCCACAGTGAACAAGTATGTTCCCTTTTTCATTGGTTCTAGAAGAACACTATCTTGATTCTGGTTTCTGATGGAATTTTATGCTGATTACTACATATTCAGGTTGCAGCATCGATGCAAAAGGAGAATGATTTCATACCCAGCTACCCTAACCTGCCTTCCAAGTTGATTTGCATGCTTCATAATGTGACATTGCATGTATGAGATCCTCTAATTATTCACCACTTTTTTGTGTTTTCTTAAGCAAAATATGATTGCATCTATATGTTGTGTGCAACTCTATTCTTGGATTGCCAATATCCTTATCATATGACTGTTTGGACTTAAGATTAGTATTGCCATATTAGTTTCAGTAATTGGTGCATGTATGTGCAAACTTGCACCTCTATTTCTTGGTGTATGTGTTTCTTTGGTTGTGTTGCACAATCCGGTGAGTCCTAGTATAGGTGCAAAAACATAACTTCTGGTGGTCAGGAAGTGAAATAGAGTACCAATATTTTTCTTTTTGTTATCTTTTTTGGAACAGCACATTTATTCAGTTATTCTCTTTCTGAATCAGGCTGATCTGGAGACGGATGAGGTCTATGCTCAGATGACACTTCAACCAGTAAGCAAAGTAGGTCAGCCATTCAATTTGATAGTACATGACTAAGCATTGTTTTCCCCACTTAAGACTCATCATGTGTACTTATTTGTGCCAATTGGAAATATTGCTTGAAATATTGTTTTACAGTATGAAAAGGAAGCATTACTGGCATCAGATATGGGCCTTAAGCAAAACAGGCAACCAACGGAGTTTTTCTGCAAAACACTTACAGCAAGTGACACAAGCACTCATGGTGGATTTTCTGTACCTCGCCGAGCAGCAGAGAAGATCTTCCCACCTCTGGTGAGTAGAATATTTTCAATTTTTTTTTTATATATATTTTTTGGGTAAAATTGAAGATCAGTATGGTTCTATATCTACCTTTCCATGCTCACAGTGAAGTTACTTGATAGGATTATTCGATGCAACCACCTGCTCAGGAGCTAGTAGCTAGAGATGTACATGACACTCTGTGGACTTTCAGACATATTTATAGAGGTATTGTCCTCTCTAGATTGTTGAAATCACACCATATGGCTTCATCTGACATGTTGAGGAAATTTACAGGATAGTTGATTATATAAGTTGAGTATAACAACATACTAAATCAGCATTCTTCCTTATACTAAATCAGTATTGTTCCTTGTTCCAGGCCAGCCAAAGAGGCACCTGCTGACTACAGGTTGGAGTGTCTTTGTTAGCACTAAAAGACTGTTCGCTGGTGATTCTGTTCTTTTTATAAGGTAAGAGTTAGTTATGGAATAAAACAATTCTTTGAGCTATATTATCTTTTTTCCTGCTGCTAAAGCTGAAACTATTTTGTTACTTCTAGAGATGAAAAGTCACAGCTTCTCTTGGGAATAAGGCGTGCTAATAGACAGCAGCCGGCTCTATCTTCATCAATTATATCCAGTGATAGCATGCATATTGGAATTCTTGCTGCTGCAGCTCATGCTGCTGCAAATAACAGCCCATTTACTATCTTTTACAATCCAAGGTATTTTTCTGACATTATTTTGCTGCAGCAGCACCATGCGGTACATTTTAACAACAGTGACAAACATTTAAATAATTTTGACAGGGCAAGTCCATCTGAGTTTGTGATCCCATTAGCCAAGTATAATAAAGCAATGTATACCCAAGTTTCACTTGGCATGCGATTTAGAATGATGTTTGAGACTGAGGAGTCAGGAGTGCGTAGATACATGGGCACGATTACTGGTATCAGTGATTTAGATCCCTTGAGGTGGAAAAATTCACAGTGGCGCAATCTTCAGGTATAAAATAGAAAATAATAGCATTTATGCAAATGGATTTAGATTGTGTGAATCTTACTTGATGTTTCTAGCTACAAGTGGTGTCTACATAAATCAATGACATTTGCTATCATCTTATGTTGTCAAATTTTGCCTTTTAATAGGTTGGATGGGATGAGTCAACTGCTGGTGAACGGCCAAGCCGAGTTTCAATATGGGAAATTGAGCCCGTTGTTACTCCTTTCTACATATGCCCTCCCCCTTTTTTCAGACCCAAGTTTTCCAAACAACTAGGGATGCCAGGTAAATCATGTTTGCCAAGTATTTAACCTCTTTAGACTCAGAGTAGCTACTTTTGAGGAAGTGAATTTCTGAAATTTTTTATTGTTTTTATTATCAAAAAGAGACATGCATCGATCTTTTGTCTTCTAAAGGCTTTGGTAGACGACAGTGCATTAAGGGCTGTAATGGATGCCCTGTTAATGTGATCTGGGCTTACAAAATAAAGTCAACAACGAGTCTAATTCTTTTCCCCAACATACAAGTTGAAGTTCAAAATAATTTTGATATTATCGCCTTACTCAACTAAATTCTACACAATTAAGCCATAATTGCGTACTAGTTGGATTTGGCTTTTTGTTCTTCCCTATCTTCTGTACTATCAAGGTTGTGTTTTAAGTTGCTTGGAGTTCAAATCTTTTTTTATAACTTACACGTTCATTTTGTAGTTCACCTCAGTCCTTTTTTCATAGTGGTGCTGCTACATAAATTTGGGCTATGGGTGCCATGAAACACCCTGGTCATAAAAAAATATCACAAAAGAATATGTGTGTCCGTGTATATTTAGCCTTTTAAATATTATTTTATACCATGGCTCTCCCGATGGAATCTCAAATAAATATTTGTAGCTCACTGCCTACTTTTTCTACTGGAAAATTGCATCATTTGCTTGGTTTTGAAAAAAATCAAAACTAAGAAAATGAAAATCTGGTCATTCACTGTATGTGTAATTAGCTAAGCGAAGGCCTCTATATTGTTTCTATTTGCAAATGTCACAATGTTAGCGAATGATTTCTTCATTTTTCATTTCAATCCAAACACTTTCTTTCATTATTGATGGTGAGAAAGACATCTTCTGTTCAATATTTTCACTCTTACAGTTTTTTAACAAATTAAAGAGAATGAGATAAAAATCCCATTCATTTCTCATATTCTACAATTGTCGGTTCAAGTGTCAAGAGTTGTAAAAGGGAGGAATATAAGTCATTTTCGGTGTACATTGAAGGAATCAACAACCAATTGATTGATGCCTCCACATGGAATTTAAGTGTTGTTGTTTGTTTGATGTCAAATAACTCACTAGTTGTGTATAAGCAGTTAGAAAACTATATGTTTGCCATACCTACCCTGATAAATTTGTCCTTGTTAATGATTTTTAGGATTGTGTTTGCAGATGATGAGTCTGACATAGAGAATGCTTTCAAGCAAGCTATGCCTTGGCTTGGAGATGACTTTGGTATGAAGGATGGAACGAGTTCAATTTTCCCTGGCTTAAGTTTGGTTCAGTGGATGAGCATGCAACAGAATAATCAGTTTCCAGCTGCTCAATCAGGTTTCTTCCCTTCCACTGGCCTGCATAATAACCTTAGCACCGATGATCCATCTAAGTTGTTGAATTTTCAAGCCTCTGCACTATCTGCACCAAATCTCCAGTTGAACAAAGTGAATCCACAAAACCAAGTCAACCAGTTGCCACAGCCGCCTGTTGGGTGGTCCCAACAGTTGCAGCTGCAGCAGTTATTGCAGAGTCCTATAAACCAACAACAGCAGCCTCAACTGCAACAGCAGTGGCAGCAGCCACATCTGCAGCTTCTCAATCCACAGCAGCCACAGCAACAGCAGCAGCAACAGCAACAGCAACACCAGCAGCACCACCACAATCAACAACTACAGCCACAACTGCAACCATCCCCAAGCCCACCCCAGTCACAATCACAATCACAATCTCAACCACCTGTAGCCCCACGGCAGCAGCAGCAGCAGCAGCAGCAGCAACAACAACAACAACAGCAACAGCAACAGCAGCAACAACAGCAACAGCAACAGCAACAGCAGCAGCAGCAGCAGCAGCAGCAGCAGAAACAACAACAAATATTCCTTCCAGGTCAAGTAAATAATGGTTTGCTTGTCTCTAACCCAAATCAGAATGTGCAGCAACCAGTTGTTTACTCTCAGCTTCAGCAGCAACAATTACTTACAAGTAATACCCAGGCCTCCCAAAGTAACCTCTCAGCTAATAAGAATTCATACCAGTTGACATCCTTACCACAACCACAAGACTCAAAGTTTCAGCAACAAATGGAGCAATCACCTAACCTTTTAAATAGGCAGCAGCAGCAGACACAAATGCAACAGTCTCCCTTTCAGTTCTTGCAACAAAGCCTTACTCAGAGGGCACAGCAGCAGCAGCAAGTTCAGCAATTACCACAGCAAAGCATGTCAGAGCAACAGCTTCATATCCAGTTGCAACAGAAATTGCAGCAGCAGCAGCAATTATTCTCCCCAACAGGTTCACTTTTGCAGCCTCAGCTACTGCAACAGCAGTTGGTCCATCAACACAACCAACAATTATCACATATTCCTTCATCTCAGAATCACCAGCAGCAGCTCAGTAATGGTTTATCAACATCATTACTTGTCCAACCTCAACAGTTACCAATGAACCAGCCTCAGAGCCAAAACAAACGACTTGCAGGAATCAGAGCAAATTCTACCCGTACAGATGGAGATGCTCCATCATGTTCAACCTCACCTTCTACTAATAATTGTCAGGTATCCCCATCAAACTTCCTTAACAGAAATCATGGAGGACCAGCTATACTTGTGGGGGATTCCCTGGTGGAGCCTGCAAGTAATTTGGTCCAAGAGCTTCACAGCAAATCTGATACTAGGATCAAACATGAATTGTCCTGCTCAAAAGGACCAGAACATCTAAAGTACAAAGGTACCATGACGACTGATCAATTGGAAGCTTCCTCATCTGGGACATCATATTGCCTCGATCCTGGCAACATCCAGCAGAATTTCTCCCTCCCCACCTACTGTTTGGATGGTGATGCTCAATCACATCCACGGAACAACCTTCCCTTTCCAGCTAATATTGATGGAATGGCACCTGATACCTTATTGTCGAGGGGATATGACTCTCAAAAGGATCTCCAAAACTTACTCTCTAACTATGGTGGCAATCCTAGAGATATTGAGACTGAGTTGTCCACTGCTGCAATAAGCTCTCAGTCATTTGGGGTGCCAAACATTTCTTTCAAGCCTTCTTGTTCAAATGAGGTTGCAATTAATGAAACTGGGGTTTTGAGCAGTGGAATGTGGGCCAACCAAACACAACGTATGCGGACTTATACTAAGGTTTGTTATCCAATTTATTCTCCTTAAAACAGAATTAATTCTTACACAAAAGAATACAACTCATAAAGGATTCACTTCCCGCTACTTTGTTTAGAAGTGCATCAGTATCAAAATATGACATCTATTTCTCCAATATATTTAGGATACAAAGTTTTCCACCTTCGGCCTGTTTGATATTGCTGTTAAAAAGTTTTAAGTACCCTATTTATAATTTTGGAGCAAAATAGTGTTTGATAGAAAGACAGTTTTTTTATTATATGCTTAAATATTATGTTTAATATACAAATTTTTACTGCATTAGAATTCTTTTTATTAGTCATGTTTACACAACCATCAAAATCTTTCATCATAAAGATGCATATGTTTTGTATTTCGTTCATATTTTAAAATTCTCAAATATTTAATTTTTTTAAAAGAAAATATGATAATTGTGTTCATATATTTTTAAGTATTTTAAATATTGCCATCTCAAAATTCTTTATTATTTGATTCTTTCACTTGAAATAAAATGACTATTTTAAAGATAAAGAATAAGTGTGTGTACAATTTTAACAGGTATTCATTACAGTCATTATCCATTGTCACAACATTTTATGACAAGGTTACCAAACACGTACATTTTACTTCTAAGACTCACAACACTTTCAACTATATTTTGTCAAACACTTTGCTCAGCTGCTTTTCTTTCCAGCTAATTATTTTTCCAGCACAACAGAAGTAGATATATTTGGAAGCCAGAACTATCTCTGACTGGCCCTTAGAATCTATACATGGAATTAGGATATGATGTGCAGTCTGCTAATCAAATTTTGAGATTAGCTTTTGTTTCCCTCAGCAGCAATCATTTTTAGTAGGCAACAAGTGCAAAAATTTTTATCTGACTTGGGGTCTAATTGCTCAATTGTATATCTTTTTCTGGCCTTACTGAATTGGGCAAAAGTCCACAAAGTTGTTTCAGCTACCGATTCTCATCTTTTTAGTTGGTGTTTGTATATGTGTCATCTCAAATTAATTTGAGGACCACTTAGAATATGCTTAGCATTTGACGAACTATTGTGGTGACATGGTCTCTGTGTCTCAATTCATGCTTCCAGTAAAGTTGGTATTGTTAGGCTACAAATGCTGAAGTTTTTTATTTTTTGGGAATGCTTTAGTTATTATTATTTTTGATCCCGGTGTCTTGTTTAAATCCTTAATAACTCTTGAAGGTTCAAAAGCGCGGCTCCGTAGGAAGATCTATTGATGTCACTCGTTACAAAGGTTATGATGAGCTAAGGCATGATCTGGCCCGCATGTTTGGAATTGAAGGGCAGCTAGAAGATCCACAAAGTTCTGATTGGAAGTTAGTTTATGTGGATCATGAAAATGACATATTACTTGTTGGTGATGATCCTTGGGAGTAAGTTGAAACCCTACGCATAGTTTAGCTGTTCCTTGCAGTAGCCTTGTGACTTGTTTGTTCTAAAACTGCTCATTTTTGTATTTTGCAGTGAGTTTGTAAGCTGTGTTCAGAGCATAAAGATTCTTTCATCGGCTGAAGTACAGCAGATGAGCTTAGATGGAGATTTGGGTAATGTACTGGTTCCTAATCAAGCATGTAGTGGGACTGAAAATGGGAATAATGTATGGAAACAATATGATGATAACTCAGCTGCCTCTTTTAATAGATAGAACTGATATTGTTATATGTACTTTCATACGTGTCAACTATTAAACGAGTGAAGCCTACAGCAAGGGAGGCTTACATCTGATTGCTTAGAGCTGTGCTGGTGACTCCATCTGCTACGCTGCAGCTTTTGACCGTTGGCCAGGAGGCATAGCTAACTCCAAAAGCAGCTGAAAGGTGTAAAGTTGGATTGTTAAATTTTTCCGACGGACAGCTGATCTAACGTCCACTTTCTTACTTGGTGTAAATGCTGTGATGTAGAGTCTACCATATAATTATCATCAATTTTTTTTATTTAATGTTTGATTGCAAGTTTTGTTCCCTCGTTAGGACTACACTACTGTAATGGTTGCATCTGCAACTACAAAGATTAACATTTAGCATTCATTCTGCAGAGGATCTTATCGAAGCTGTTTTTATCACTATCTATTTATGTACAAGACAAGAATGCTAAGCTCGCTTTCCCCTAACACCGTGGCTCAAAAGTAAAAAAAAAAAAAACAACCTAATGATGACTAGTGGCATAAACTATGGTTGAAAAAAGCCAGTGACCTACATATACTTTGAGGAGCATACTACTTCAAAATTAGGTTACTCTAGCTGCTAATTATTCGAGCAGCTAAATCCATCTAATAATCAAATTATATCAGCATTCTAAATAGTCATAGCAGAAGGCTGCAACTTAATTTTAAGATTAAAATCACTAGCAGTGAATATTCCCGTCGATGAACAACCAGAATTCAGTCCATGAACAACAAAGCTGCATTTCATTATATTCAAAGTAATTCAAAATCCACAAGCCTTGAGGCAACTCAACTAGAAAATTCAATTCAGTAGTTCATCAAAGCACAATCCAACAGATAACTAAGAGAGCACAGCCATGACATCCGAAGCTCTTAGAGCAATGTAGTTGGTACCATCACTGCCCTTAAAGTCATTCCCGGCATACTTCGAGTACATAACTGTGTTCCCTGGTACAATAGATAGAGGTTTCCGGTTGCTATCCTCATCTAGAGGACCGGGTCCAACAGCTACAACCTATTCCATCAAATGTAAGACATTTACATTAATCTCACGTCAAATAAAAGCATGTATTAGGAAGCATAACATCGATTATTAGTCTAGCCAAAATACAAGAAATGCCAACTCAATTCCATACCATGCCAATGGAAGGCTTCTCCTTGCTTGCCTCTGTCAGCAACAAACCTCCAGCAGTTTTCTCCTCTGCCTCAGCAACCTGCACCCAACATATGTACAAACAAATCAACAATTTATATGAGAATCTGATCATCAACTATGCATCAAACTAACTAATTTTGGAAAAGATACCAACCTTTATGAAAACCCTATCATTCAGAGGCTTGAGATCCTTGATTTCATCTGTTTCGAGAATGCCAACTATGTCATCCTCCTTGAGTATGAGATGAGTTGAGCCGTTGTACTCCACTTCAGTCCCCGCATACTTTGAATAGACGACCTGGGTCCCAGTCTATACAAAACAAAGAATCAAGTTAATGAGTGGAATTTGATAAGGAAGACAGAACCAAGAGAAATTAGTCATAACAATCCACCTTCACACAAATGTCCACTTTGGTCTTCCCAATTGACTTCCCATCACCGACAGCTATCACCTCACCTGCTTGAGGCTTTGTTTGAGCTGCTGTTGGTAGTAAAATACCACCGTCTGTTTTCTCCTCTACCGTCTTGATTTTCACCAGCACTCTATCACCCAAGGGTTTAATTGTAGTGTACTGCGGTGCCGCAAAGCAATGCAAGCATTCAAATAAACGGAAGGTTGTGAAACAGTTAGAGGGGCATTAAACATGAAGACATTATCAGAAAGCACGAAGACACTTACTAAACAAGCGCGAGTAAGACGACCCAACTACTAAAGAATTAATTGAAGAGGGAGGATGGCTTCAAATCAGTCAAAAGTAGTAGTATAAACTAATTTGCAGTGCAGAGTGTTCAGCAGAGGAATATTAATTAACAAGGGAGAAAACGAGTTGGATACAGTTGCGTAGCTAGGTAATATTCTTTACAGGTAATGCGGGAAAAGGATTTGAGTTTGAAGGATCAGCATATGTGTGATAAAGAAAGATTTAATCAGTAAAAAAAAACACCCCCAGCAGCCAATCAAATCAAATCATGAACGAAAATACATTCATTTTCACTACAGGGGCCAATAAAGGAATTTACAACAAATAATTACATCTTATTTTATTATTAGTGGATTAAAGTTATTTAAAAAAAAAAAAAACCTTGGGAGCCACTACAGTAGCTGCTTTAACGACCAAACCACGGAAAGAGCGTTGGCTAAGCCCCCCTCCGACAGAAGCGAACTTGACAGATGACGGTCTAAGACCGTCAAATGTCGTGATGTTCCTTGCCGGAACCTTGATTAATGAGGATGATGTTAGCTGAGCAGTCGCCATTTCTGTTCCAACCCGGATTAAATCTCAGAATCTTTTTGGTAATCTTAAAAAAGAAAACAACTTAACGGAAGGAAAGTAATTCTAACCCTAACTTACCTTACCTTACCTTTGTACAGAAGACAGAAACGATTTGATGAGGTTTTGCTGAACTGTGGAGAAGAGTCGAGAAGATAAAACCCTAAACTAGACTGCTACCTTTTACAAGTGGAAGGGTATTTAAGAGATGATGAGATGCTTCTAGAAAGAAATTTGCCCATGTATTTGTAGTTGTCTTTGTTGCTTTGCATTTCAAGCGCTTTCACGCTCTTAAGTTTTAACGCGAATACTTTAGTTTTATGCTTTGTAGTTTCCATTTAACTTTCTACCGAGGTCAATTTGTCACGATTTACTGTACAGCTGCGAGCAATTAAAATCAAAAACATAATTAATAATATCAATTGTTGATAAATTTTTTTTTTTTCATAATATTTAACTTTCAATATTTTCAAATGCCAAAGGCCATTAATGAATTTAAATTAATTTAAAATAAATATGACTATAAAAATTACTTTCAATCAATTTAAAATAATATTATTATTTGTGTACCACAAAAATTTATATTTTAAATTTATATGAGATTTAAAATAGTTATACACTATATAAATGATAAAAATACAATCTCAACTAAAATTTCTCGAATATATTGAATATATCTATTACTATTTTTGATAACTAAAAGTATAAAATAGCTTCAATCGGTATTAGTTCAGTCTAATCTGATCCATTGAACGGTCAAGCAAGGTCTTAATGCTCAAGTCCATTAAGCACTTCGGCCTATGTCAGGCCTATGGCTTGCGAGCCTACAATCTTCACCAATTTTACTTCTTATTTATAATTTATTATTTTTAAATCAATTTCTTTTGGAAAGGAAAAGACGGGAAGAGAGTGATTTTTTTAGGAATTGATGACTTGATTGCTTAATGCTCATTCTCGATTTCACACAACTCATGTTGCTCCAAAAACTGTTGTTGATGTTCTTCATTCTGACAAGTTCAATGGCTACGGCTTATGCACCTACTGTTGGTCTTCCTTAGATAAGAAGATTTTATATATATATATATATATATATATATATATATATTAGTTATAGTGTATTGTTTTGAATTCATAGCTACAACTCTCAATTGAAAATCAATTTCAATTAAGAGTAACGTTTTGGATTTGTTCAATCGGGGTTTATTGGGACAATTTGGGTCTTTGCTCTTTCTCTTTTATCTCATGTGATAATGCTTGCATCCTCACAATACTGATTCTACTAAGTCTATTCTAAAATGGCTATTGCTGAATGTCTATCTCTTGATCTTGCTTACAAGTTAGCATCTAATAATGTGTTTATCACATCCGGCTGTGAACAAGCCATTGATGTTGCAATGACAATGCTTGCTCGTCCTGGTGCAAATATTTTGCTTCCAAAACCAGGGCTTCCTAGCTGTGATTTTTGTGCTGCTTTTAGGAATATAGTTGCTTAACATTTTGCTCACAATTGAGTAAGAGAGGAGTGAGAGACTGTACAAAAGAATAGGAAGGGAGGGAGAGGAAGATGGAAGAAGAAATATAAAAAAAATGAATCTTGTTTAGATTTGCGGGCTGGCTCGACCTAGGCCTAGCATGATCCATGTGGATCAGACCTTATGGATTGTATTAGACTACATAATTTTTAAGTGGGTCTAAACTTGTTCGACGTGATTACTGTACAAGCTTGGACCACCTCAGCACGTAACTTTTTTATTCGTTTGAAATCTATGTTGTTAACCATTCAATTGTTGATATATAAAAATCAAGGTTTGTTCGGCGTAACTTTTTATAAATTGAGTAATTAACAAAAGTTATCATTTATTTAGTTGGCAAAAACATTTTCTTCCCAAAAGTTATGTAATTATATTTTAGAACCACTATTTTGTTGATATATACTTTAAATTTAATAATAATTTGGATATTTGATATATTATGTCCTTAGAATAATAAATTTAATTAGTTGAATAGCATTTTTAAATATAATTAGTTAAGTATTATTATAAATAAAATAAGAATAATGCATAAAAATTAGTATGTATAGTGATTGATAATATGTTATAATATGAGATATTAAATCAACACAAGAATACAAATTAGTGAACCAAAGTACTATACCGACTCGTTATGAGAACATTATATAAATCATTATATAAGTATCATAAGTGATTCTTATAACGACAATGGTATATGTGATTGTTGAACTTGATATCACCATGATTCTCAATATAAAAAATGATATATTTGATATTTTCAAATATTATCTGCAATAAGATAAATTATAAAGAAAATAATCAAATATGTTATAACTCGTGTAAAGAAATGCGTGTGATTAAGATAGGATTTGTTTTTCCTATATAATAGAATTGATATTTTAAATTTTTTGATTGAGTGAGATTTTGAAAAATATTTAACCATATTCAAATAAGTCAATATTACACATTAGCTTCATTTAATAGAATAAGTCCACTCAAAATATCAAAAAAAATATAAAATTGAATAATATAAGAATGATACATTCTATGTCTTATGTTCAATTAAAATATTTAGGATAAAAAAATTAAATTACATAATAATATTAGTTACGAACAAAATAATGTCAAATTATTAAAATTCTCATCACTTGGATAATCATGATGTAATGCTAGATACTATTTATTACTTATATTTTAGTATTACTGACAATGTAATGAGAATTTATTGGGTTGCACATTGAGATTATGAATTATATATATATATATATATATATATATAATTTTAAATGAATTTAAAATTTATTGAGTTATTTGAATATTAATTTTGATTAAATCTATTATATAAAGGTATAAAATAGTATTATAAATATATAATATTTGTATTTTAGCATGTGATTGTGATTGAATATAGCTTGGGTCATTTTTTTTTTATATATGAATTTATATTAATGTGTTTTAGCATATAATTATGACTGAATATAACTTTAGTCATTTTTCTTTGTACATAAATGCATATTAATGCATTTCGGCATGTAATTGCGATCGAATAAGATTTTGGTTATTTTCTTTATATATGGATTCATATTAATGTGTTTCGACATGTGATTATGACTAAATATGATTTTGATCGTTTTCTTTGTATATGAATATGATTCTATTTTGATTTAAGTTATTAATTTAATATAATTAAATAAATAAGAGTGTTTAATATAATTAAATACATTCTAATCGCATTATTTTAGAGAGTTCAAAGCATAAACTTGTGGCAAGTACAGAGGTACGTACATTTGGTTATCTTTTGAAGGTTCCGTCCTTGATGCAAAGGTACTGCCCCTTAACTTTGCTCGCTGATAGGCCAGTGAGACCACTGAGGCATCAACGTAAGATTATTTTTAGAACCTTAATTTAACTTTAAATTATTAATATAACATAATTTTATGTTTATGAATGTATGTTTTATTAAGCATGATGTATATTTATAGCCCAAAAGATCAATGTGATTAAATTGATGAAATTGTGTTTACCATAAAATTGGGAATATCATTACGATCAATCTTTGTGAACACAAGTTGAATGGGACAAATTTTCTTGATTGGTATAAGAACTTGAGGATAGTTCTTAACAAAAAAAAAAAAAAAAAAAAATCCTAGAGCAACCCATACTTGACCTACCTACTGCTAATACTCTATAAATTGAGAATGATGTCTTATAAAAAGCATCAAGATGACAATTTAGACATTAGTTGTCTCATATTAGCTATGATAATACCAAATCTTCAAAAACAAGATGAGAAAATACAGATGTGATCGAACATCTCAAGAAACTCTATCAGAGGCAAGCATGCCAAGAGATATATGATCTCTCCAAAACCTTATTCTAGTGCATAATGTTAGTTTGAACCCCAATTAGTGTTCAAGTACTCAAAATGATTGGGTATATCGAATCTAAAAAGATTGAGTTTTCTTTTAGGCCAACTGTTGGCCATTGATATTATTTTGCAATCGTTGCTAGATAGTTATAGTCATTTTATTATGAATTACAATATGAACAAAATTGACAAGACTTTTCCTAAATTGCTAAGTATATTGCGATTAGTTGAAGTAAATATGAAGAGATCTAAGCATGTACTAAGAGTACAAAAGGACACCAAAGTTCAAAATAAATTGTAAGAATAAAAGGAATAATAAAAATAAAAATAAGTCCAAACCTAATGCATTTGTATTGAAGTCGAAAGGTTAAGTACCTAAGGATATGACATACTTTTATTGTGATAAGACTGGATATTAAAAAAGAAATTGCAAAATTTATTTGGAGGATTTAAAGAAGAAGAGAAGTGTGACTTTTATTTTAGGTATTTTTGTTGTAGAAATTAATTTATTTGCTTTTGCATCATGGATATTAGATATAATTCTCATATTTATCTTAATGTAAAGAATTTTAAAAGAAATAGGACACTGGCAAAGAGAGAAGTATACCTACGCGTAAAAAATAGAATAAATGATAAATATTGTTATATTTATTTAAATAAAATATTTTATGATAGTGCATATTTAATTAATGAATTTTATATTCTAAATTTTGATAGGCCAATTTATAATATAAATACTAAAAGAATTAAATCAAATGATTCAAATCCTACTTATCTATGTCATTGTTATTTATGCCATATAAATAAGACTTGTATTTTCAAGCAAGCTCCATGAAAATAAATTCTTGAATTCATTTGATTTTGAATTTTATGAGGTATATAAATCTTATTTATTGAGTAAGATGACTAAAAATCTCTTCATTAGACATAAGAAAAGGGCAAGTGAGTTATTAGGTCTTATACATAGTGATATATGTGAGCTTTTCAATATATAAGTAATAGGAGGATATCAATACTTTATTGTATTTATTGATGATTTTAGTATATATGACTGTATATTTTATGAAGCATAAGTTAGAATTTTTTGAAATGTTCAAAGAATTCAAAAATGAAGTACAAAATCAACTTAGTAAAAGTATTAAAATACTTTAATTAGATTGAAATGATGAATACTTAAACCAACAATTTTATGATCATTTGAAAGAATATGGAATAATTTCATAATTTACTTTCTCTATTACACCATAGTGGAATGGTGCATCTAAGAAAAGAAATCAAACCTTATTAAATATAGTTTGTTCTATGATGAGTCATACAAATCTTCAAGTTTTTTTTTTGGGACATACTTTAAAAACAACAATATTTACACTAAATCATGTTCTATTTAAATCAGTTCAAAAGATTTCATATGAAATATGGACTAGTAAGCATCCTAATTTAGCTTTTATGAAAATTTAAGGTTGTAAGGTTTACGTAAGATGTCAAACTTTTGAAAATCTTAGATTAAAATTTGACAAATATTTTTTTGTAAGGTATCCTAAAGAAACTAAATGATATTATTTCTATAATTTCATCGGGCATAAAGTGTTTATTACTCGCATTGATTTTTTTTAGAGAAAGAATTCATTTAAAAAAATCATTGGAAAGAAAATAGAACTTGAAAAAATTTGAGATCAATGAGAAATAGTTGAAACATAAACAGAACTTGAGCAGAATTCATAAGTGGTTAGGAAATAAGAATTTACTTTTGAAATACAACCCTTACGTAGGTTTAGTAGAATACATTGTGAACCAGAGAGAGATGAATTTTTCATCACTCAGCGTGGTGATGTATTGCTCATAGATTATGATGAACCTATGTCCTATCAAGAAGCAATAGTGGGCCCAAATTTTGAGAAATAACTTGAAGTTATGAAATTTGAAATAAAATCTATGTATGTTAATCAAATATAGACTTTGGTTGATCCCCTTGAAATAGTTAAACTTATTGGGTGCAAAACGTAATATAATATCTTTAAGGGGCGTTTGGTTGTAAAAAAAAATAAACAAATTTATAATACTGACTATAATGAAAGCTTTTCTCTAGTCGTCATTCTTAAATTCATTCAGTTTTTACATGTAATAGCTGCATTCTATATCTATGACATCCAAGAAATAGATGTTAAAACTGCATTTTTTTAATAAAAAACTTTATGAAAATCTTTTAGATGATGTGTATATGATAAAACCTGAAGGTTTTGTTATTCTAGAGAATGTTAGGAAGGTTTGCAAGTTACAGAAATCAATTTGTGAATTAAAACAAGCTTTTTGAAGTTGGAATCTTCGTTTTGATAATGCAATCAAAGACTTTGGTTTCATAAAAAATAAAGATAAACCTTGTGTTTACAAGAAAATGAAAGCAATGTTGTTTTTTTAGTATTGTATGTAGATGATATAATATTTATTGGGAGTGATATCCCAACTTTACAATTTATAAAAATATAGTTGCCAAAAAACATTTCAATGAAGGATTTAGGTGAATTTATTTTTGTTAGGTATTAAAATTTATAAAGATAGAACAAAAAGACTACTTGACCTAAGTCAGAATACTAACATAGAAAAAATGTTAAAGAGATTTAATATGCAAGAATTCAAGAAAGGATTCTTTTCTGTATCATATGGAATAAATCTCTCTAAAGACTAGTGTTCTATGACACAAGAAGACAAAGATCGCATGAGTAAGATTTCTTATGCACATGCTATATGATCTATCATGTATGCCATGTTATATACTTATCCTGATGTTTTATATACTTTAAGCGTGACAAGTAAATATCAAGTAGATCTAGGTAAACATCACTGGACAGCTATCAAGAATATCTTTAAGTACTTGAAAAAAAATAACAATGTTTTCTTGATATATATAAAGGGTGAGGAAGGACTCATTATAAGGGGTTATACTGATGCTAATTTCCAAATCGATAAGGATGACTCTTGATCGCAATCAAGTTTTGTGTTTTACCTTAATAATAATGTTGTGAACTAGAAATGTTCAAAGTAAGAGACAATTGTCAAATATATGATAGAGGTTAAGTATAATTGCTGCATTTGATGTAACTAAGGAGATTGCTTAGATCAAAAAGTTTATTATTAAATTAAAGGCTGTTCCCAACTTTTCTGACCTAATAGAGTTTTATTGTGATAACAACGAGACTTTTGCATAGACAAATGAACCCAAATATTATTAGCGATCCAAATATATACTTCAACACTTTTATCTCATTTAAAAGATTACAGAGAAGAGATGTGAAGATATGCATAATATCAATAAATGCTAATATTGTTGACCTATTGACAAAACTTTTGACACAGTAAAGATCATGATCACCACACTAAATCCTTCGATATTGGATACATGAAAACTTAGATTTAGTGTAAATAAAAAATTATTGATATATACCCTAAATTTAATAGTATTTTAAATGTTTGGCTTAATTTATATACAATTTAATTATTTATTATTATATATCTGTGTATTTAATAAATATAATAATACCTTGAAAATAACAAATTCAATTAGTTAGATACTATTCTTAAATATCTATAATCAAGTATTGTTATAAATAGAGTAAGAACAATGCGTTGAGATCAGTATGTGTAGTGATTAATAACAATATATGTGTATTATAATATGAGATATTAAGTCAATACATGAGTACAAGTTAGTGAATTAATGTACTAGATCGACTCATTATGAGAACACTATATGAATCATTATATAAGTGTCATAAGTGATTCTCATAATGACAATAATGTATATAATTTTTAGACTTGAGATTATCATAATTCATAATACAGAGAATGATATATTTTAGTATTTTGAAATGTCATCTGAAATAAAATGAATTATAAAGTATAACTAAATATGCTAGAACTCGTATAAAGGGATGTGTGTGATCAAAATTAATTTGTGTTTCTTATATAATGAGAGTGATATTTGAGACTTTTAATTAAGTGAGACTTTAAAAAATACATGAATATGCTCAAATAAGTTAATATATAATATTAATTTCATTATATAGAATAAATTTGCTCAAAATATGAAAGAAATATAAAATTAAATTACACGATAATAACACATTCTATATCTCGTATTTAATTAAGATATTTAAGATAAACGAATTGAATTACACGGTAACATTGGTTATGGATAAGGTGATGTTAAATCATTGAAATTCTCGTCACTTGTATAATTATGATATTTTGATAGACACAACTCATTATTTATAATATTAAAATTAAATTTTAATTTTATTGCCATTATAACAAAAATCTATTAAGTAACATATTGAGATTAGGAATAATATATATATATATATATATATTTATAATCCTAAATAGGTTAAGAATTTGTTGAGTTATTTGGGTATTGATTTTGACTAAACTCATTATATGAAGATTGAACTAAATTTATTAGTACCTACTTTATTAAATAAATTGAGTTTTATAAGAAAATCCAATTAAATAGTTTAAGTTAAAATTAAAGATATAAAATAATACTATAAATATATAATATTTGTATTTTTAAGGGTGTGCTTATAGTTTATTTTTACATCATTACTCTTGCAAATAAAAAGATGCATAAAATATCAAGCATTCAAATTATAAGAGTTAGTACTTCAAATAAATTTCCAATTATGTAGATATCAAAAAGATATAAAGGCAACTAATCTATACTTGTAATTTGACAAAAATCGTCCAATTAAAGGTATTTATAGTATTAAATTATACATATGTGATAATACTAGAGTTTGTCACATGAATCTTGAAAAGTAAAATATTTATTTTATGTTTTTCTGTTGTATGTATATGCTAATTTGTTTACATATTTATCCTTAATTAAGATTAGATTTTTAAGTTGGGTTTTAAATGAGTTTAATCACAAGCCTTTTAATAAAACCCTAATTATAATGTGATGTAAGATATTCGAAAAATAAATAAATAATTTTTCAAAAGTTTATGTTATTAGATAAATAAATTGAAGTTTTTGAAATAACTTAATATTTAGAAATAAATAATTTCTAAAGAGAGAAAGGGGATATTTAATTGCATTATATGTAAATAAGAGTATTTTCATCTATCATTAAAGATAAGTAGACTTAATAGGATAGGGCTAGCTCACTGGTGATAACCTAAAATCATTAAAGATTTTAAAATTTGAGAATGTCTAACAAGATTAGAAAAGCCTATTAATAGTAAACTTAAATCTAATTAGGGTTATAAAATCCAAAAGAAAAGTCAAAACTTTAAAAATTCATTAAATGACATTATGCTTGAATAACAAGGTATTTGATACTTTTTATAAATCAAGCAATGTCCAAGGAAACACTCAAAAAATAAGTACCAAGAGATTATGTTATCTCTTGCTGAATGGTTGATGTTTGAACTATCTTAGCAACTTTTTATCCTTCAATCTCATTCTTATCACTCTCATCTAACTTTAAAACCATCCCTTTAGCACCAGCCATGACCACTTCAAGAACATGAACCTTTTCAATGCCTTTTCCTTTGTACAAGGTTTCAACTGCTTTAGCATCGTCTTATTTACTATCCTCGAGGGTGTCCTAGCCTAACATCTAATCAGTGGTTTTCTTCAACCAAAGGTGACTAACATTAGGATACAATTTCTTGAAAAGATCAAGGCAATTGTTAAAGGAGAAAGGGAACCTTTGTTGACAACTTATATTTTAGCAAGCCTCGATGCCTTAAGTATAATTTTAAAGTTTGTTATTTTATCTTTATGAAGATGTCAATCTTTATCCCAAATTCTTTACTCTTTGTTTATAGCTGACTCGAAATTAGCTATATAGTGATCAATTGCTTTTAATTCTTTTTTTTTTTCATCCTTACTTTAAATTATACCTTGTGGCATTTTGACTCAACAGTAACAACCTTAATCACAATAGTAAAGGCATCCATAAAACCTTTTGATGCAAAGCGAGACTAAAAGAAGGCTAAAAAGGGCTAAGCGAGTTATGAAAACAACAATGTCTATAAAAAAGGAAAAAAAGACACAGACTCGAGTATCCATTTTGGTAAAAGAATTGTACATTGGTTTTCTTTACCTTTATTCTTAACGGTATATAAGTTAGACTATAAATGCTAGTATTAAGGCATTTGAACTCGAAAATATCCTTTAGATGGAGCCAACTTCCTAAGCTATTGCTAATAGTCACATGTGAGATTTTTTTTTCAAAGAGGATTTGTTTTGGTCACCTCAGTAATGGAAGCAACGACTCTGCCTAAGGATTTTTTTGGTCCCTTTTTGTTAGTAAGGAAAGCGAAAAGCATTAAGAGACCTGAAGAGCTTTATTGGGCTTTTTGAAGTAATAAATTCTTGTTTGCAAAAAGCTTCTCAACCATAACTAGCCCAACCTTTAATTTCTATATACTCTTAAAGATCAAAAATCCATTTTTTTGACACGCAAAAAGAGAAAAATAGAAGTCAATCTTGATTACACAAGAGAAGAGAAGAAATAAAAGTCTTTACTCTTTTCATTTTTGAGCTATTTGGAAACAATTTCAATAAAACTAGAATTTAGAAGATTTTCAGCATTAAAGAGTTCTTTTTGACTGTAAGGTTCTTTAAAAGTAATTTTAGCCTTTTCTTTCAATGGACTCTAAAAAATTATCTTGTTTTTCCTAGTGGATGGATAAAAATGCATTATGTTTAGAATAAAAGAAGCTAGATAAAAATAATAATTAATATGCTATGAATAAGTAATAAGCAACCTGTCATCTTAAAATTAATTGGGGTTGTAAAACTTCACCCTCTTATCATTTAATTATAACCTTAAGTCATATTAAATAGAAAACATCAATGCTTCCATTTCTTATTTGAAAAAGAAAAGTCATGAACGCCATTCTTTTTCGTTGAAACTCTATATTTCTATAGAAATATACTATGAAAACTAGATCATAGCTTGATGTTTTCAATACATCCTTACACACACACACACACACACAAAACTTAGTTGCTTTAATTCACCCTTTCAAGTTCAAGTTCTTTACCTTGGACTTCATTTTTTTCCTAAAACAGTTGAATTTCTCTGAATTCAAAGCCTTAGTTAAGACGTCTACAACTTGATTTTTTGATGGTATATATTGCACTGCTAATTCCTTTGTCATTATCTTGTCCCTAATAAAATATATATTTATTTCTATATGCTTGGTTTGAGCGTGGTATACTAGATTTACAACTAGTGTTGTTACACTATGATTATCCGACTAGATGATAGAGGGTATTTTTATATGCTCTTATTTATATTTGAATCTCAAACAATTATGAATTTAGCTAGCTAAACTCAGCACCTATATATGTTAAAGTTCTATATTTGACTTCTACACTTAATCTAGTAACTATTTATTACTTTTTCGAGCTCTATGTAATCAAGTTTTTCACAAATATGTGCAGTACTTACTAATGGATCTTCAATCATCAACATTACTTGTTTAGTTTGCATCTAAGAATGCCACCAATTCTATATCATCAAATTTATTAAATTCCAATCCAAAGTGGCTTGTATGTTTTAAATACCTCAAGCCTCTCTTATAAGTTTTTCAGTGAGTTTCAAAAGGATCACTTATATATTAGTTCAATTTGTTCATTGCATATCAGATTTCTGGTCTGAACATGGTTGCATATTGCAGAGACCCTATCACTGATTTGTGCGGTGTTTTGTTTTCAAAAAGTTTGCCTATGCTTTTGGTTAGTTTTGTACCAGTGATCATAGGTGTGAGAGCTTCTTTGTAATTAAGCATGTTAGTTTTGGCCAATAAATTTGTGATATTACTTTACTAACTTTTCAATCTAATATTGGTCACTGTTAGTAATGATTATATCATCAACATATATCAATAATATAATAATATAGGAGTTGTTTACTTTATAAAATAGTGAGATGTTTGATCTAAAGTTACTAAATTCCTATGTAGTTAGAACTAACTTAACTTTTTCAAACCAGGTCCCAGGAGCTTGTTTAAGCCTATAGAGAGCTTTCCTTAATTTACATACATGATCATTTTTTAATTCATTTGCAAAGCTAGTAAATAAAATAAGTATTTTACTGTTTAATTTTAAATCAAAATCATTCCAATTACATATAATCACCTACCTTACTAATTTGAAAATTAGTTACTTTGCACTTTTGCTAATTTATTTTCGTCCTTGAGATTGCCTTTTAAATAAAATTAATAATAATATTTACTAATCCATATAATAATAATTAAATCCTTCACTTACAACAATTTCACAACCTATAAATTTTTTTTTAAAAAAAAGACATAACCTTAAAGATAATAAAATAAATTCTCTCAAAATTAGTAATCAATAAATATAACCTTATATTTCATAAGATTATTATTAAATAATAATAATTAAAAGATAAAACAAAATAAAATAAATATTTCATTTATGGATGGATAATATCAATACAGCTTAACTATTTTTATTTTATCAAATGGCTCAAATCTTTAGTAAATTCCCAATATATTTCAAAATAATTTTAAATAATTATTGACCTATTTTTGGCCAAAGACAACAAACAAACCTTAACTAATTGTAAATTTTCATATTTATATACCTAATTTAACAAACAAGTCTCCACACAATATTTAACACAATAATAATTTTCAATTTAACAATTTAGAAGGAAAACACATATTCTTCATCAAACTTTAACACACACACACACATTTGGGCGCATAGCAAAATATTTTTCACAAAACATTTAATGACAAATTATTATACAAAAATACGTTATATAAAATTTCAATTTACTAGTATATTTAAAACATATTTTAAATAATTTATAACAAAAATAAATAATTTATAAACTTCTTTTTCAGCTAGGAAATTCCAAAAAAAAAAAAAGGACAAAATTAAGAAAAATGAAAATTTAAATTTTTTTATGACAATGATTGAGATTGTATCATATGTTTTTGTGTGTGTGTATATATCAAAAAAAATTTTACTCATAAAAAAATAAATAAAATAAACTTACAAATTTTATAGAAAAGCTATTGAAATTCCTTCTCTTATTCTCTCTTTCCTTTGAAAAATGAAAAAAAAAAATCTATTACTACTTGTTTTGCTTTTCAAAAGTGAAATTATCATGTGACACACGTTTAGCTGCATGGATACACTTCATTCTACTGAGAATACACGAGTACTGCATGCTGACAATTTGCTCTACAATTGCCACGTGTTGACAGTTGTAAAGTTTATAAAAAAAAATAATAATGACTTTAGTATTTTTTTTTTTTGTACATAAATATTAACCAAATAATAAAATTAAATGTATGATAGTGACCTTCAACTAGCATTATGGCTGTAATTAACTATACTAGCTCATTGGTGCAATTGCATTTTAAATTTCTCTATCTATTAATAACTGAGTATCAAAGAAGGGCAAAACAAAAACTAAGTTGATTACAAATTTTTGTTCTCTCATGCAAGAGAATCATGTGTTCTCTCTTAAGGGGTGAAATCATAATTCCACCCTACTAAATGTCTAACTTTCATACTTATCCCTTTGTAAGTTTTTAATTAATTCTTTTAAAAAAAATAATTTTATACAATAGTCATTTCATTAGATAAATATTCTATTATTTAATTTTATAAAAAATTATTAATATTAAATTGAAGAATTTATTTATAATTATATGTATAACAATCATTTTAATTTATAAATTGCCATCATCTTACTATAACAATAATTATTGATTTATCATCATAATTCTTATTGTATAAAAAAATATATTTTTTATAGTTAGTACTATCTTATGTAATTATGATTAGAATTAGCAATTTCTTTGATAAGTATTCATCAATAAGGTAGAACACTAAGATGTGTTGGTGATAATCACCACTATTGGTGGTAACCACCACCTAAAGTGGTCTTTTAACTTTCCACTAGTATAGAAACTTTCCAACTTTCATGTACATGTTTTTAGTAACTATTAGCAACTGCCATTGAGAGTGATAACTTCCAAAAAACTTTAAAAAAATCTCTAAAAAATTGCAAAATTTTTTTATGGAAAAAACCTATAAATAGGAGCTTTTCCTTAGTAGAGGTCCCTGAGCTCGAATTCTCTAAAAAGCACCATCATTAAAGGGTTAAATGAGCTTAGAAGATCCTATTTTAGGTGTGGTTTCAGCAAGAAAAGTAATGATAGGAGGTAAGTGTTCTTTTCAGGCAAATTTTTGTATTCAAGTTTTGTGTATTCAAAGCATTTTATTTAAGTTCTTTCATGCTATCATTTGGTATCAGAGTTAATAAAACCTCTGTCTTGATAAGTTTAAAATATTTTTATTTGCATATTTAATTTTGGTGCAATTGGTTAATTTGAAATTTTTTTCATAAAATTGGTTCTAATGTATTTTAGATGCAAAATAATGTTAGAAATCATTGGGATATTGAATTTCCAACATTTTGGGTGTAAAAATTTTTGAAATTGACTCTAAAATGTTGACAAAATATTAGATTTTCATTCAGGCATGTAATTGGGTCAACTTTGGGTTAAGGCAGCCTGGAGGTTGAAGACGATTAAAGCAATAAATAACACACTGCACATTTCCTTAAGACATGAATGACATGTTGGTTTTTTCTTATAAAAAATAAATAAAAGAAAGTAAATCCACCTTTTTTGCGAGATTGAGATTCAAAGCCATTTCAATTCTGCTGCATAAACCATTTGGCCAACCTACTCCATTTTATTTCACAAGCATATTGAGATTAGTTACAACATCTCTAAATTAAGCAAAATTATATATTAAAATGTAAGTATCAAATATAGTTTAATGACTTTAATTATAATTAATCATATTTAATATAATAAATTTTATCATATTATATAATTAATTAGGATAAAATATTTTATTATTTTTCTTAACTTATAAAAATTAAGAAATTAGATGTAATTTAATAATTTTGTCATAAAGATATATAAATCTACTTAAATTGCCTATAGGCAAATTTATATCAATTGATTCATATTTTTAAAGTATGTTTTTTTACACACACACACACACACACACACACACATATAAAGTATGATAAATTTATACTTGCTTCAATTATATGACATAAGCATTTATTATATGCAGTTATACAACTTGTGAATTTATCTTATATCAATTGTGACATTCCTAGGTTAAATGGAGATAATTTCAAAATATGAAAAGGGGAAAATTTTTGTTTATTTAGGGTGAGTGGATATTGATTATATTATCTAGAAGGATGAACCACCTGTTATAATTGATATCAACACTCCAGCTAATATTACTCTTTTATGAGCATTGGAAGCAATCTAATAGTTTTAGTGTCATATTAATAAAGATCAAAATCTCTACTGGTATCTATGGTTTTGTCGCTCAACATGATAATATTTAAGCTTTATTTAAGATTGTGAATGAGCAATTTAAGCCTTTAAATAGGGCACTTGTAGGCACCTTAATAATGAAATTCTCATCTAAAAAGCTTACCACCCTATTAGTGGTGTGTGTGAGCACATCATGCAGATGAGAGGCTTTGCAACTCAACTTAAGTCACTTAAGGTTGAGATTTTGAGTCCTTTTCAGTGCACTATATACTCAATATTTATTACAACAATATGGATCCTTTAAGATCTATTACAACACACATAAGAATAAATAGTTAATTAATGAATTAATGACCGTGTGTGTAAAAGAAAGGGAGGTTAATGTAGAATTAGAAGAGAGTTCACAACGTGCACATTTGGTTATAAAATAAAAGAATAAAAGCCATGTCAAACTAAAGGAGAAAAGTAAAATGCCTAAAATTCATTCTCAATTTGATGTTTGGAATGAATCAAAATGCTTCTTTTATAAGAAAACGAGGCATATGAATAAGGATTAGTTGAAATTTTATAAATGATTTGAAAAGAAAAGCATTTCAATATCTCTTATTGTTATAAATCTAATATGATTGATGCTTGTCATAACACATGGAGGATTGATTTTGCTTCTACAATTCATGTTACAAATATTTTATAGGAATTATAAAATTTAAAGAAGTGAGTGGGAGCCTAGTAATATATCTTTTCTGGAAATAATATGCACTCATATGTAGAGACTATTGAGACATACAATTTAACTTTCAGTAATGGTTTTGTATTGAAGTAGAAAAGATATTTTATATTCTTAATTTTTTTTGAGAATTTAATTTTGATTTTTAGACCTATACCTTTCGATTATTCCTTCAATTTTTCAGATTCATTAATGAATATATTTTATAAAACTGATCTTGTTAAAAAAAGTACCTTATATGATGGTCTTTTTCATATTAATTTGTAAAACAATGCTTGTTGTAACATAATGTATACTTATACTGGCATTAAACAATGTGCTATAAATAAATTTTTTTTTATGTTGTGGCATCAAAGATTGGGATATATTTCTATAGAAAGAATTAAAAGATTAATAAATAATGCAGTACTTTGAATTTTATTAATTTTAATACTTGTGTGGACTACATAAAGGGTAAGTAAATCAACAAGTCAAAGAAAGGTATTAGGAAGAGTTTAAAATATTAGTGATCATACATATAGACATTTACTGGCCTAACATAGACTCATATGGTTAGAAGTATTTTATCACCTTTATAGATGATTACTCACATTAATGATATATTGTGATAATTTAACTACTATTTTCTTAACTAAGAATAATATAAGTGGTGATTGAAATAAACATATCGACATTAAGTACTTAACCATTAAAGAATGTATTAAAAAAAATAAAGTGATCATGAAGCACATTAGTACTAAATTAATGATTTTTGACAAATAACATACCACTAAAGAGTTTTTTTTTTTTGACAAACGGCATACTCTGAAAGAGTTTTAAAGATTATACAGTTTAAATGAGATTTTATTTTATTTTATGATTTTTATATACATGAAAAATACTGTTATTAATTAAACTTTGTTTATATGATATTTTTTCGTAATTGTTTGCAAATTTATTTGAGAGAAAAATCATTAATGTTGGACTTGGAATAAATATAAGGTTTATTCATTATATTAAGTTATCACATATAAGTAGACAATTAAGAATTATAATATATTTGTAATATATGAAAAGTAATACTTAATTATCAAAGGACTCCTTGCTATGATTCATATATTTATTTCTTAAATATAAGTATTAAGAAAATTTACAAATCAAGTAAGAGAATGTTGGTTGTAACCACCATTGTTAGTGGTAACCACCACTTAAAGTGATCATATAACTTTCCATTAGCATAGAAACTTCAAAACTTTCATGTACATGTTTCTAGTGACTGGTGGCAACTGCCATTTAAGGTAATAACTTCCAAGAAACTACAAAAGAACTTTTCAAGCAATTGCAAAATAGTTTTGATGGAAACCTATAAATAAGAGGTTTTGCTTGGTAGACGTCCGTAAATTCGAATTCTCTGAAAAACACCATCACTCGAGGGTTAAAGGAGTGTAAAAGATTGTACCTAAGGTGTCATTTTAGCAAGAAAAGTAATGACAGAAAGTTAGTTTTCTTTTAGGCAAATTTTCGCATTTAAATTTTGTGTAATCAAAGCATGTTTATTTATATTGTTTCATGCTATGAAAATAATCATGAAAAATCTCCATATTAATCAAGCTTTTAATAACTTGCATTAGTTGATTCAGTGGCTTTCGTTAATAGTGCATTTGCTGCTTCAGATGATGCTTTTACGTCTTTTAATTATGTTATGCTTATGTTGTTGCTTCGCCTGCAAAAAGACTTTTCTTGAAACAGTGATGGAATTGGGAATAAAGGAGTAGCCCTATTTTTTTATTATTTTTTGGATATTGTCTATAATATATTTGTCAAATATTTTTTTATATTAAATGAAAATCAAGTAAATGTGATGTCCATTACAACGTCTTTGGATGGTGGCATTTTTATTGCTGCACTTCCTATTCTTTGGACATTGGTGGCTAATAATTTTAGATTCATATAAATCAATATATATTGCAAGTACTTGGGGAGAAAACAACATTAGCTATCACTTGTTTTGACTATAATATCTCGATTGAAATCTTGCGATTGGCAGACATAAGTTATTCTAAGTAAGCAATTGTCTATGATTCAAATATGTATCAATTTATATTTTTATTTCAACTTTTATATTAATATTTAAAAATTTTCATTTATGTTTCAAATATTATTTACTATATATTTCAAGTTTTTCGTTTATATTTTTTTATTTTTTTGTTTATATTTTAATTACTATTTATATTTTGTTTTATATATTTTGACTTTTTTTAAATTATAAATTTTACAAAGATTGTTACAAGTAGCAAAACTAAATTTTTTTTTGAATGTAGTGATACATATATGTATCATACTAATTTCCAAATAAGTAAAGAGAAAAAGATATACATGTCCGTGTAAGAATGAATGTCTATATAATTGGGTGAGTGAAAATAAAATATATGCCTAAACACAAAATACAAATTTAAAAATAAATCTAACTATTAGGATTTCAATTTTATTAATTACAAATAAAATTCGTTATTATTGTTATTATTATTTATTTTAACTTTAATAAGGAATCTTAAGGGTCGTCAAAAGTTGCAACACCACGTCTCTTGGACCAGAAAAGCTTTCAAGAGTGTGCTGGGTCTTACCCACTTAAAGTTAAGGAAAAATAATATATACTGAAATTTCAATGTAATTGGTCGAGATATAGACAGCTATTGTATAGTGACACGTTAACTTCCCTTTTGTTCGCTCAAAATCTACCAAGGCAGTAGCAGCACATTTTCCCACCCCCAACAAACAAACACACACAACACCAATTTGAATGGGTAGTTTTCATTTGACACTGTAGGAGCGTCCTTAGCCGTAAAATTCGTGCTTCCTACGAAATGGTTTCTTTAAAATTGTCTCCACATAATTTCTGAGAGAATCATGTAAGTATTTTGGAAATATCATAGACACTTGGTGGTTATATATTACCATCAAAGTTTTTCAAATGACAAACGGTTGTTTCAAAATGACAATAAACTTTTTTAGAATTACAAAGGGTTGGTATTTTTTACTCTTTCATTAAGACAATTATAAAGAAAATCATTATTTGTGTGGAGCCTTGCACAAGTTTATTGGTAAAGAAAATCATTATTGTTAGGGTCATCTTTAGGGAATGGATGTTGGGTCAAGCAGGACAAGCATATCAAGTAGAATGAACTACTGCTGCTATTACTAATAATAATAATAATAATAATAATGAGAATTTTTTTTTTTAAAAAAAGTTATGTTTTTGTTATATGGTTCTATTTAGACTCTTTTAGTTAAAATTTTCTCAATAAGATTAGTTTATAGTTTGAAATTGTAAATTAAGATATTATTATTATTTTATAAAAATTAAATACGTTAATGAGTAGAATTGCCCTAACATGAGTTACATTATTTAATTATTTTTAATAACTATCCACATAAATAATTATTATTTTGATTGTAAAATGAAAATGTTGGATTAGTTGAGATGAATAATATTATATTATATATGAACAATTAACAAATTTATATAAAACTAAATGGTATTATTTAAATACACTTTGGACGTGTTTGCTTTTTGAAATTCATAAGAGAAAGGAAAGAAATTGCCACGGAACAAGGAGGAATTCTTATTCTCTTAGGTGAGGAAATAATGATTCCTCTCACAAATTTGAGTGATCATAATTCTTCCAATCAACTAATTATTAAACTTTTAATCTTATCTCTCAATTATGTATTTTAGTATAATTTTTAATTAACTAATTATTTTAAAAAATTATTAAAGTAATATTAATTTAATTTAATTACTAATTAATTTATCAACGTTGATGTTTATTTTTGTCATCAAAATTTAATATCATCCTACAAACTCTAACTATAATTATTTTGGTTATAATTTTCATTATAAATATTTTTTTATATGATTTATATGTATATTAATTTAAAATTTATTTTATGATTTTATACTTATCATAATTTATACAACTAGTCATATTTATTTAATAATTTTAATTATTATTATATAAAAATTAATTAATAATATAATTATATTTTTTTAAAAAAATAAAATTTGAAACTAATTTAATTTTTAATTCTAAAATACATAAAATATTTTAATAGAAATAAAAATAATTAATTAATATATTGTGTATTTATATTTAAGAATATTAACAAAATATATTTTTTGACTATTTATTATAATAATTATTTTCAATAAAATTAAAATTAAAACAAAACTTAAAATTTAAATTAAGTGATATTTGAAAATTTAGGTTATTAACTAAATATCAACAAATTTGAAAGTTCAAATAAAAAATAATGATTTTTTAACCATAATTTCATGGTAAAATCAAATAATTAATTATAATTTTTTTAATCATGATTTCAAATAATGAAAAACTCATTCTTATCTTTGTTTCCTCTCCTCTTTCCTTTCTTTTCTTTCTTTTCTTTTCCTATTTTCTTTTCTCATTCTTTTCTATTCTTAAGAGCAGACATGGCCTTACAATAACATTACTCAAACACACTCTTTCTGTAGATTATTGTATAGAAAGTTATACGATATGATATGATAATATTAATCGAATAAAAATTGAATGTAAAAATCAAAGGAGAATAAAGAATGCAGACAATGTGATAAGTCATACAAACTTCGCATCCGTTTTGTATTCAATAGGTATATAGTCAGTTTATGGCAGGCAGAGGCTTGGGGGAATATTTATTATTTTTAATTTGAACCGGAGCATTAAGGGCTCTCTGTTTGTCATGAGATGCTAATAATGTCTGAATCAATAAACAGATGTTAGATACAGCTGTCCTCATTACCATTTGTTTACTCCACGCATCCCCACAAATACGTGTAAGAATAGCATCCCTGATCCCGTGGTCCACACAACTCCATTTGCAAGCTCCACGTATCCCCAATCCAACCCATAAAAAAAAAAAAAAAAACAGACGCAGCGGGCTCTTTCCCAAATAGCATACGCGTTACTCTTGCACAAATCCCACGTCATCCCATTTCCATCGGCCTACCTTCTCTTCCAGACAAATCGATTAATAAACAGTATTTGAGCCAAAACTAGCTGATGCTTCAAGAAGAAAGTTGAGTAATGGTAAGGCCGAGTGGTGCTCCGGGAAGTGAAGGCAGTAACGCTGTTAATAATAACGTGCGATATAAGGGGGTGAGGATGAGAAAGTGGGGAAGATGGGTAGCGGAGGTTCGGCAACCGAACAGTAGAGGCAGAATATGGTTGGGTTCCTACAAGACGGCGGAAGAAGCTGCCAGAGCTTACGACGCAGCCATTTCTTGCTTACGTGGCCCCTCGGCGATATTCAATTTCCCGGACAACCCGCCGGAGATTCCGTCCGCCAGCGAACTGACGCCAGCCCAGATTCAGGAGCTTGCGTTTCGGCATGCGCGGAGGGCTGGGACTGAAGCGGAGGAGACGGGATCTCAGGTGGCGGCTGGGTCAGGGTCAGGGACGGGGT
This sequence comes from Swietenia macrophylla, assembly GCA_032401905.1. Classification (NCBI taxonomy): domain Eukaryota; kingdom Viridiplantae; phylum Streptophyta; class Magnoliopsida; order Sapindales; family Meliaceae; genus Swietenia; species Swietenia macrophylla. The sequence continues at coordinate 5,285,299 of CP135561.1, read as the reverse complement.
CGGGTACGGATAGTGGATACGGTGCTTATGGTGCGGATGATGGGGGCAGAGTGACGTACGTGGATGGAGCATTTTATCTGTCGCCTGGCGTGTGGAGCTTTTGCAAATAGAAATATACATCCAGCATGGGCCACTTGTAAGCTTTTTTGGAAATATTTGATCGAATCTAGAGTAAAGAAATCCTTGGTTTTTATTTATAGGGTTTTTTTGGTTTGGTTTTCTGAATTTTGTAGCGTGTTCCACTTGCAAATTCTAAGGAGGTTTTTGTCAGTATAGTTTTAATTGGAGATAAAACTAGCTGTTCTGTTTTATATCATTTATGATATCGTTTTCCTATTAGGAAAATCATCTAATATTTTATTGGGTGATGATTTTTTAAATTAATCTCAGAGTATTGTGTTGAGGGTTGCTGTTGGTGATATTGTTCAACACATGATACCAAAGAATAAGCTGAAACAAACTATGATATCAAGTACAAGGAAATTGTCTTTGTTTCCTCCTTTTCTTATTTATTCGATTGGAATTGATACATTACTGTCTCTCAATATCATTTTTTACTTTTAATTTTGTCACTCCCAGTAAAATTACAGAATCATTTACAAACAGCTTGCACTGCCAGCCTTGATGTAAGGTTACCCCAGCTGCTAAATCCAAACGTCGGTTGCGACACATCAATCGAACAACTCGGCCTCCCAACGCATAGCTACAAAGTTAGACAAATCAACTTTCAGAACAAAAATAATAGGGTTTAGTTGAGCGTTTTTGCGTTAAATTCTTTAATATCAATAGCATTAGCTACGATACCTTCTCAACAACCGCAACGCTCTGAGTGGCCTGATAATTGCCAATCTTGAAAGAGCCGCAAGTGCCCTGTGGATCACCAAAACTGGCAAATTGGATTTCGGAGATTCTTCCATCACCTTGGCAGTAGAGTTCCAGTTGGTTTCCTTCGTATGCATTTGCACAAATAGTTCCAACTGTGACAACCTGGAAACTTACATTCCAAGGAGTTCCCCCTACTTCCTCGAACAAAATCAACGTGTTGTCACCGCTCTTGTTGTTGTTCAGGTATGATCTAGGCACATGGTACCTGGTTGATATACAGTCAGATATATATATATATATATATATATCGTTTTTTTTAATTATTTTAAACACTTTGAAAGAAAAATTTCATGTCAAATCCAGAATTGAATTTATTCACCATCTCTGAGAAGGGTTGCCACAATTTCTCCTGCATTTGCGCTCAGAATAGGTGCCGCGGTAATTACATTGGGGATCACATCCTGTGGCTTCAGCAATTTGTGTTGGCCAGTAACGCCCAATGCTATTTCCATTCACCCAAGCATGCCCTTTCCCCATGCCTAGCAAATCTACCACCACTGGCTCTTTACCAGTAGGAGTCTTGAAGGTGGTCTGCAGACGGAGAAACCACAAATTTAGTAACATCCTTAATCTAATATTGCTATGCAGATAAAATCAAAGCCGCCGAGTTAAGGGCAGGGAATGATTTTAATACCTTATACCAAGTCATGGGTGTATTTATGGGAACTTGTTGGGAGCTCCACTTGGCATTGCCCGAATTTGGATCATGGAATTGTTTGCTCTCACTGTTCAAACCCACCTAATTCACAATCACAATCACAATCACAATCACATCATATATGTGGATATATAGCTTTGATTTGGGGGAATTAGTAATAATAATACCTTATAAGACCATCGGTTTGTCGTTAAATTGATACTAGTATGTCCATTTCCTTCAGCGGTTAACACAACTGAACCCCCAACTAAGCCAGTTGTTTTCAAATCGTAAAATGCACCATAATTCTGTCCACCCACACACGCAGATATATATAATTCGTTAAAGCTAAGCAAAGGAAAGCATTAGTAAATCGTGTATATAAGCTAATAAGATAAGCGACGAAAACATACCGCCAATCCAACTGTGGCACTTAGTAGACTTATAACATTGTTGCCTGATTTCAGAGAAACAGGTTTCTCAAAAACGAAACTGTAATCATCTCCATTGACCGTTTGTTGCCCTTTGGCTTGCTTGGAGAATTGTGAGCCTGCAATTTCGTTGTGTGGTGTTATATATTAATCCGACGCAATGCAACAATGGTTACGTGTAAACAATAACTCAGTATTTCACACAGAGAAATGATATTCAATTCAATTTACCTATGAGCTTGCCGTTAACAAAAGCATGAAGTGCATGGCCGTTTGTGATCACATGCAAAGTAGCATTATTCATGGATATATTTTTGGTATCGACACTGTTTCAAAAACTAGAACGTTAACATTGACGACCAACTAGAAATGAAGAAATGCTATCGAAATTTAAATAATTATATAACGTATAACATATATACCTGGTCATGTACCATAAGTAGTCGCTAACATCAAAAGTAGCATCTTTCTGATCAAGGAGCTGTGAAGCTTCGAATCTTCCTTTTCCGTTGAGGGTATCTTGCATGGATTCGGTGGTCCACATCCACGAGAGTTTTTTAGCAGCAGGCTTTCGTCCGTGGTTATTCTCATCTTCTTCTTCATCAATTTGCTTATTTACCATTATAGAGCTCTGAGTGTTAACCTGTTGCAGTTGAATCAATCAAACATAAATAATACATTAGCAAAGCAGCGTCGTTCAAATTAATCACACTGAGCTTTTGATGGAAGAATTACCTTTGCAGTGTTGTAAACTTCCTTAGTACAATTCTGAACAAAACTTACAGACCAAGCAGGCAGAAGGAGCTCGCCACCACCTTCTTCCAGCTCAGCTTTTGCATTACTTAAATTATCAACGTTGCTCAACATACAGAATTTTTCCCCTGTTGCGTTGATGCTGAATTTTGTCATCTGATTAACATCAAAGACAATCAGATGACAGCTGAACCATCACCAACCAACGTATATTCTTTTTTTATTTTTGTTTTAATAATTCTATATATTTACTTACGTCAACATTTTTCGTAACATTCTTGGTTTCTACTGTGCCAGTGGTGAAAAATTTTTCTGCCAGTTTAATAGCCGCATGGAGTTGCTTGAGATGTCCCCACTTGGGCTGATTCAGGTTGCCTGAAATTAAGTTTGGAATTATTTCAGAAAACAATAATCATAATTGGAAATATATTTGTCCTATGATATCTGATTAGCACTTATTAATACCGTATTCATTAAGTGGTGCATGGTAATCATATGATGTTGTAATATAAGGACCTCCTGCTGCGCGCCCGAAGTTTGTTCCTCCATGATACTGATTAATTTCAGAAAAAAAAAGAAGAAATAAATAAATTGAAAAAATTAATTAAATAAAGTTGAAGAACTTGGCTTGGTTGGACAAACTGACCATGTAATAATTGTTCAAGACTCCTCCAAGCTGGAAAAAGCGTGCAACTGCAAATGCAAGATCCTCAGCACTTCTGTATGGGTCTCTTCCCCCCCAAAGCTTGAACCTGCAGTAGTTAGTATAATATAATCATAATTAGCAATTTCATTGTGCTAATTAGTTAAGCTAAGCTGTAATTAATAATATAAAGAAAGAACTTAAGACGTACCATCCAGTCCAGTTTTCAGTCCACATTTTAGGACTCCTGGGATTATTGGGCTTGAACTGATGACAGTAAAATCCATTGCATGTATTGATCTGTACCAAATATCAGTAGTATATAATATAACATGGACATTTGAAATTAATTAATAATTTACAATTCATGTATATATATTTACCATAGATGGTGGAGCGTCACTTTGCTGGCACATAATCCATGGTTCGCTAATATTTTGAGCAACAGCCATGTCTGCAGACCATTTAATGTATTGCTTCCCTGCAACTCCATACTTGTCCATGATATTTCCATATTCGTTCTCGATCTGTTATGCATTAATTAATACCATTGACCATTAATTAACTAATACCACCCACCAGCATCAGCTAGCTCGCTTTACTCGTGTATTTAATTCTAAAATATATAATTAATAACCTGAGCAAGAATGATTGGGCCGCCTTGTGATGCAAATAGATTTGCTTCTTTGCACATGTCTATGATCTTGGTTGTAAAAACTTGCATTTCATTCTGTATACAATATATTTAAACATATAAAAACTTAGAATTAATGATATCGATATATATATATATATATGTGTGTGTGTGTGTGTGTGCGTTGCACAGAAGGCGAACATTAATTAAAAAGTTTTGAGCAGGAGTGAAATAAACCTTGAAAATTTCATTATTTGTCCTTAATTGAATACCAGGTGTATTGTGCAGCCAGAGGGGGAAACCTCTGATCAAAAAGAACTAATATCAGAAGTACATACTTATTTATAGGTAAATAAATAATATTAGTTAAAGAAAATTAACATACCCGTAATTCCATTCAGCGCAGACATATGGACCAATCCGAAGAATGCCATATAGTCCTGCATCTTGAATAAGCTTGAAGAACTTGACGAAGTCTAGATTTCCAGCGAAATTATACTAAGTCATCAAATCATGCCGCAAGAATAAAAGTTAGAATATATAATTTCTTGACCTAAAATCACAGGTGTATAATAGATGGATGGACGAATGAATGAATTCCAATAACCTCGCGACGCCGAGGCTCGTGAATATTCCAGAAGATATATGTTTCAATAGCATCGAGTCCTCCGTCTTTCGCCTTCTGAATCAAATCTGGCCACATCTCCGGTGTGCTTCGTGGATAGTGAATTGAACCAGAGTTGATAACTCTTCGTTGGCCATCAATTATAATGGCATTTGAATCATACTCAACTTTGATTGCTGAGCATGAACAGAACACCAAAACCAAACTTATAATTGCAAAAGCATTAACAATTCCGCTCCCACGAAAACACATTTTTTTTTCTCTTCACAAATTACTATAAACTACTTTGAATTCTGGCTAGCAACTGGGAATATAAAGAGAGGAGAGCAAAGACTCAATGTTTACTGTTGTTTATTCTGTCTTCTCATTCCATGATGAAGTTAATTGATGGGGTTTTTTTTTTTTACGTAATATATATAGCCAGGAAACTCCATGCATCATCTAACAAAATATGGCAAATTTGGCAAATATGACGATATCATTTTATCCAACAATCTATATTTTGCAGAGACCTTTTCCATTATCTTACGAGATTGAATAATTAACGAACGTGCGTGGGTTGGCCGAACATTAGCATTATCTTTTGAGGCTAGGGTTTAGATGAAATTTGCATTATATATGGGAAATTATCACACATCTACCCTGACGTTTGTGTGAAACTCAATTTACAAACTAGTTTGTGAAATAACACACTTATCTCCTCTTGATTATTCGCTAACCAACACCATTTCTCACAATTACATAAATAACCCCAAAAGTTAGATTTGATAAATGCAAACAAAAGTTCATGAATCCTAGCTTACTAATTTAATTTTAGAAGTTATTAATAAATAAGTTTTATTTATTTATTATTAACTAAAATAAATTCAAACTTTTTAATTGAGGATCTAAAAATATCATATCAATTCTATGGATATGGGCTTTTTTGTTTAATATTTTATGTTGATGTTTTATTTAAAGTATTACTGGAATAGAAAATTGGAGAGAGTTCGGTGAAATGTATATAACTAAAGGTGATTACAGGTTGAACTGGGTCTGGTCGATTGAAGGTGTTGAGCCGGCCCAGGCTCACACAGTAGATGTGTAGGGACAGGTTGAGCTCATTCAAAAAATTAATGGCCTGGCACGACCTGTGAAGCCCATGCCATGTCCGTGCCAAGCTTAGGCCAGACTAGCCTGTGGACCTATTCAAAAGTTAATTTTTTTTTGTCATTTTCCTTGTTCTTCCATTCTTTGACTCTTAACTCCTGTTTCCTCTCCAATCTTTTCTGTCCTAACTCCTGCGAAACCTATCCTGACTAGTTGAGTTGTCTATGGTTATGTTGTCTCTCTTCTTTTTACGAATGCCTGCGGCTTATCTCTCTTCTCTTAATCTCTCACTCTCTAATTTTTACAAATTTTAATTATTTTGCAGAGAAGGCTTAAAGATTAAAAAAATCCAAAGTGTAGAACGGCTACAAATGACAATAAAAAAAGGGTCAAAAAGGATGAATAAATTGAAATTTTTGTAGTGAAGCAGGTACGCATTTTCTCATTCTCTCAATTTCTTTTCAATCTCCTTCTTTCTCAATTTTTCCCAAAGTTACAAACCCTAATTTCACCTGCGGGTTGTTATGTCAGTCTCTCTAAGTTGTTTTGATTTCTAATATTAACTTTTGATTTTGAGTTTTGATTCTGGGTTGTGCTAGGTACGTGGTTTCTGTAAAGGCTAGCTGGATTATCTTTTAAAGAGCCGCTGCACATTAGTATGAGTTCAATTTTGATATGAATCAAGGAACTAAACCCCTAAACATTCAAACCCTAGCTATACACACTCAATCCATCAACAATCATCTTAACCTAACCCAAAAACTAGCCGATAAATATTTAACTCGCCCAACCCAATTACATTTAAATACAACAACCTAATTTGGCCCAACTCTTAATTCTCCTTTAGCCTGTTTAGCCCAAACACCATTTAAAGACCCAAGTTGCTCCTTTAATTTAACCACGATCACTTGAACCAATGACATCCCATTTATTTAGTTATCACTTGCATGAAGTAAATTAAGAAATTATCAATCTTAGAGAAAAAAATTAAGAATTGGCAAGTTTAAGAAAATTTAAATTAATTAATATTTTTATTTTAGCATTTTATCTCTTCTATATGACTTTAGAAATTCCAACAAGTAAGTTTAAGTCATTTAAGGTCCAAGAATGCATTTATGGAGGATAAGAGATTGATTATAAAATTACAATATTAAGCCAAGATAATTTCTTCACTAAGAAAGTGTTTGTCTCTATTTTACATTTGAGAATGTCTTACATTTTAAGTCATTATCATTTCTTGACATTGTAATATATTTTAATGTTATTTATCTTGTACTAGATCTATATAAAAAGGTCTCTAATGCATTGTAAGGAGGACCTTTTGCTATTGAAAAAGTTGAATGAAACAATTTGAGTTTATTTTTCAAGTTTGAACAAACGTTTATCCTAAATGTTCTTGTTGCTGGAATTTAGGTGATAGTTTTCTTAGTTAGTGTCTTTGCCTTTATACCTTGAATCTATCTTATCTACTTTGATTCTTTTTCTCTTCATTTGATTCACACTCTACTCACCTACTAATACTGTTGAATTTATTAAAAGTACACGTCAAATTACATGAATTCAATTCTTGTTGATAGCATTTTAGTTTTATAAGCTAGGGTGGATTTCTCTAATATCTAATGATTTGAAGATGTTGAATTTTGAGCTGGGATTTTTGTGATAACCTATTGATAAATTTTAAGCTGTTTGATAGTACTTTGATTTTTGAGTATGAATTTTAACTACTATGTTATCATGATAATTCGAGATTCTACATTGTTTGTGTTGTGGATGTGTATCAGTGAGGAAATGGAATAGTTGAATGATTTTGAGCTGGGGTTGGTTTTCAAAAATGAGTGGTGTGATTTGATTGCATTTCACAAAGAAAGAAATCACATTAGAGAAGAATCACTAATTTGAGTTAATATATAAATTAATCATTTGTGTATTTAGAAAACATATGGATTTTGGTAAAGAGAGACATTGATGATTATTTTTTGATTCACTCAGTCTTTTAGAATTTTGGATGACAATCAATTAGATTTTTAGGACTGTTAAGACTTAAGATCATAAGTCCTTATTGTGAACCAGTAGAAGATCTTCCCAAAATTGAAATTAATAGGTTTTGATTTTAGGAAGAAAACTGCTTATGATTGCCTATAAGAGGCACGCAAAGAAGGTTGCTATGAACTTGTTGTTGATGCACTTGTTGGAGCCGTTGAACTATTATTTATGTTCCAATAATAAAACATCTTTCAATTGAGCTATAGTTTTGAACTGAACTGTTAGTTTGTTACAATCGTTTAGTCTTTCTATTGTCATTGTTTTTATTGACAATTGCTAAGCCTTTTTCTTTTGTACATCTTGTTTGATTTTGATAGATTCTCTTGTTTGTTAGCAAATAATATTGAAAATAAATAGATAAATTATTAGGTTACTTTTCAAGTGTGCAGTGCAGAAAATAATAGACACAGAAAATCCTAGTTATGTATTCAAGTATGCAGAAAATAATAGAAACAGAACATCCTGTTTATGTATTCAAGCATGCAGAAAATAATAGATATAGAAAATCCTAGTTAAGTAGTTATGTATTCAAGCATGCAGAAAATAATAGAAAAAAAAAAATCCTAGTATATATGTATTCAAGCATGCAGAAAATGATAGAAACAGAAAATCCTAGTTATTATCTATTCAAGCATGCAGAAAATAATATTAACAGAAAATCCTGGTTATGTATTCAATCAAGCATGCAGAAAACAATAGAAACAAATTATTCTAGTTATGTATTCAAGCGCGCAGAAATTAAAAAAAAAATAGATGCAGAAAATCCTAGTTAAGTAGTTATGCATTCAATCAAGCAGAAAATAATAGAAACTAAAAATCCTAGTTATATATCTATTTAAGCACGCAGAAAATTATATTAACAGAAAATCTTAGTTATGTATTGAATCAAGCATGCAGAAAATAATAGAAACTGAAAATCCTAGTTATGTATATAATCAAGCATGCAGAAAATGAGAAAATAATATTAACAGAAAATCCTGGTTATGTATTCAATCAAGCATACAGAAAACAATAGAAACAAATTATTCTAGTTATGTATTCAAGCGCGCAGAAATTAAAAAAAAAATAGATGCAGAAAATCCTAGTTAAGTAGTTATGCATTCAATCAAGCAGAAAATAATAGAAACTAAAAATCCTAGTTATATATCTATTTAAGCACGCAGAAAATTATATTAACAGAAAATCTTAGTTATGTATTGAATCAAGCATGCAGAAAATAATAGAAACTGAAAATCCTAGTTATGTATATAATCAAGCATGCAGAAAATGAGAAAATAATATTAACAGAAAATCCTGGTTATGTATTCAATCAAGCATACAGAAAATAATAGAAACAGAAAATCTTAGTTATGCATTCAAGCATGTAGAAAATAAACATGCTCCAAATCTTAAAATTAAAATCAATAGAAGTATTATTAGGTTATTTTTCCAAAATTTGACAGGGAATGTATGCAAGAATCAAATGGACAATAGATCAACTTTCCAAATTTGATTACTAAAAGTCTAAAACCATTTATCAATTCTTACCATTGCTATCACTAGTATTATTCAGTTCAAAATTTATATGAATTTTGGGTATGTGATTTTTGTTTTGATATTAGATTTAATTTAATAGATTTAGTTAGTTATTCAAACACCAAATTTATGCTCTTTTCATTTGATATTAGATTTCTATTATTTCTTCATTCTTAAACAATGTCAAGTGGACAAAAGTGGACAAAACTTAAATGAAAGTGGTTCAATTTCTACCATAATGGGTGCCATTAGCTCTAAAAGAGCTAAAACATCAAGTGTTTAGGAAATTTTTATGTTAGTGTTGAGTTAATGTTACAACTGGAAAACAAGAACAAAAAATTATTTGTAAGTTATGTAAAGTTATCCTTAGTGCTGGGGTTGGAATTTAACATTTAAAATAGCATATGAGAAAATGTACGCAGCAGCATGCTTTTAAAAGATCGTAACCAAATACTTGACACATGTTTAAGTACTCACATCAAAACATAAGAGAAGGGATGGTTAAATGGATTTCATTGAATGAGTATTCTTTTACTCAAGTAAAAGACAAAAGGGTTAAAAATTTCATGAGAAGGTATGTTCAATCTTCTTTTAAGTCAGTTTCAAGTTATATGTAGGACTGATTATATGAGATTGTTTCAACAAATTAAAAAAAAATTTGAATGCAATTTTTTTTTTCTTTAAAAGTGTTGTTTTAATTACTTTTGATTATTGAACTAGATGTAATAAGTTAGATTATATTTGTATTACTTTTTATTATATTGATGATAATTAAATGTTGTATAAAAGAATTATTGTATTTCGTGAATTAGAATATTTGTACAATATTTTTTTTCATTTTCAAATAAATAATGAGTGTTTTTAGATAATATAAAATACAAGATAAAATTTTCAATATTACTTTTGATAATATATCAATTAATAATGCTGCTATGGACTTGTTTACTTGTAACACAATACCTACACGTAATTTAGGCATATAATTTTTTTATATATAAGATGTGTTTGTCATATTATTAATTTGATTGTACAAGATGGTTTAAGTTTAATTAATTATCATCTAATAAATATTATGGACACAATACAATACATTTCATTAGGGGGTTCTAGAAGATAATATTTTAATTCTTTTTTATTGCATTATAGATTACAACCTAAAATATTTATTCTTGATGTGATAACTCGTTGAAACTGTATTTATTTGATACTAAATCTTGTATTAATTATAGTGATACAATTACTAATTTTTATAATAAAAAATTAAGTACTATGTTATTGAATTCTAATGATTTGATTGTGGCACTTAATTTTATGAATTTTTAAAAAATATTTTTTAATGTTACAATATTATGTTCATGTGTTTATTTTCTAATTTTATGTTGTGTTTTGAATTATTTATTTGATACTAATTATACTTTTGCTACTTATAGAAAAATTGATTAGTTTCAAAAAATATATTTTACTATAAAAAGAAGTTTAAAAAATGATAGAAGAATATTCTAGTATTATTTATAAGGGTGTGCAAAATCAGTTTTGATTCCAATTTCACGTGAAACCAAAACCTATTTTATTTAATAGGATTCTCTATATTTCTATTCCGTTCAGCTCTAGTTCGATTTTAATTTCAAAATAGAATATCCCATTTATTAATTATCTCAATTTTATAATCTTTAACTTAAAAAAATCTAAATTAATAGTATTAAATTATAAAAATAATGAAATATATAAATGAAAAATTGAATGATTGAAAGATAATAGAAATAATTTTATTTTTTATAGTATATTTATATATCTAATAATATTATATCGTACATATATTTATATATAATAATTATTAACTTATTCAATAATTTTAAATAAATATATATACATCACAATTTTATTAAATTATTATATAAATAATATAATAAATTAAGTTAAATAAAATATTACAAATATATTAGCTAATTCTTTCAATGTAGTTCAACAAATAAAAAATGTTTCCTTAAATAAATTATTTGTTTAACTAAATATGAAAGTATTTTATATAAGAGTTACATTTACATAAATTTAGTAATAAATCTTAATATCACGTGTCATATTTGAATTTAAAATATTTATTTAAAAATAATTTTTCATAATTTTAATAAAAAATTTTAAATATTATTATTTCATTAATTGAATAATTTATTAAATATGAATTGATATTTGTTTTTATCTTTAAATTATAAAATAAAGCAAATAAATAATTTTTAATTTTTAAAATTAAATCGTTTCCTCAATTTTTCAACTTGGTTTTGATTTTTTGATTTTTAAAATTGAAATCTATTCTAAAAATTAGTGCTAGTTCGGAACTAATTTTTTTAGGTTTGGTTCTTAGCGATTCCAATTTTATCCTGAACTGCTGTATACCCTTAATTATTTATATATGTAGCAACAATGAATTTTTGAGTAAATCTTTCTGGCGTAATTAAATTAGTAGATGCGATTGCAGAAAACTTGAGTCCTACACTTGATATAAATAACTCTTCTTTTGATAACTTTTTAAATAATATATACATGCAATATCAAGTTATAGTCGAAATAGGTACATTCATGAATAAAATGATAAACCTATTGTTAATATTCTTCTATGAAAATTTTTGAACACTGTTACAAATAAATTTACTTGCTTTTCTTCTTCAACTTACCTTAATAATTCAAGAAAATATATTTCTACTAATTATAATTTGATGTTTAGTATAGAATAAAAAAGAAATTTTGATGTTTTGTGATTGTGAAAAGCAAATGAAATGGTATTTCTTGTGCTATCCATCATAGCTTGTAATCTACTAATTCTTTTAGCATTTGAAGTAGCATTAAAATTTACTTTTTGGTGCAAAAGGTAGGGCACTAGATAAATGCATAATGAAATTATCATTCGAAACATTAGATTATTTGATATAATGACTAAGATGATGATGATACGAGAATAAAGAGTTCTTCTATTAATAAAAATTAGTTCGTAATTTTAGATTTTAAATTTTTAATATTTTTAATTTTAATGTAAAATAAGAAAATGGGTAAAATACAAATGATAAATCATTCAGTAGGTGTTAATCTAGTTGGGATATACTATAATTACAGTGATGCAAGTTTACCTATTTAATATAAATTAATTTATTTAAATTATAATTTATAAATTAAATTAATTTGAAATAAATAGGCCAAAATTTTATCTATATGATATATGAATATTATCTATTTATTTTTATTTCTTCTTTTATTCTAATATATTTGTCACATTTATCAATTATTGTAATTAATTTTTTCATTCTTTTAATATATTCATGTAATTAATCTTATAATATTTAAAAGTAAAATTTATAATAATTATTTGAAATTAGTAGTATTAGTATATTACTATTATATTTTGTTGATTTTTTTAGATTAAAAAAGAAAAAAGTAAAATATTAAAACACACATATATTACATATATATGATATTGATGTATATATGTAATATGTGATACGTATAAATATATGTAATGTGATATGTTCAAATTGATAAAATAAATGAAATAAATTAATAAAGAAAAAAATTGTTAAGGGACTTGAATCAGGGCCCTTGGGCTTGTCCTAGACTTTCTCATGTGGTTGAGCTTGGCCCGAGCCCTTAAGGAGCCTAATTACCAACGCCTTGCTTGGCCTTTCAAAGGGTCGAACTTTTACTATAGTAGAGCCTACCTAACCTTTTAAACATCTCTATATATAACTAGTAGATATATATTTATATATATAATTAAAAAATAATTTCTTGATGTTAATATTTGGCATTATTGCAAATGATATGGATCGTGATTACAATACTGTTTTCTCATGATATCATACAAAAACAATCCTTTTATTGCATGCATGAATGTTTGCATTTGCATAACTTTAAAAATAGAAGGATAAAGGAACGAATTTAAGATCAATATAATTAACAATTGGTTAACACACAATAGTCCTTTAGATGTTATTCAAGCTTAATTATCACTTAAAGCATAATCTAACTAAAGTTTAGTTTGGAATAATTTATACTACCTAGTCAAGCAATGAATTAATTAGAGGTAATTAATATTTCTTAAGTATAATTAATAACTAACTGGTAATATTAGGCAATTAAGCAATTATTTTAAGTTGTATCGTAAATGATAGTGTGACTTTTATCAATTAGAGAACAAAATTTATAATTTCCACAATGCTTATTTATTTTATCTATCTCATTATCCAATTAATGAAAGTTAAATCATTAATCAATTTATCAAGTTAAAAAACAAGCACATAAAAATATGGCAATACACCTTACCTATAATTATATGGCATTAATAAAGCTACTAAAAATAATTGGAACTTAAAAAATTTTGGATTGAAAATAACAAACGTCAATGTCCCTAAGAAGGTGCGTTTCACTTACTTATGGCCAATCTTATCGAGCCTGTGTTAAATTGAGTGAACAAGTAGTTGAGTTTCATGATTAGCCTAGCTACAAGAAAGGAACAACATAAAATCAATCTTTATTTTATCCTCTATCTATCTTTTTATCTACCTATGTATCTATCGCATTAGGTTTGATGTATATAAAAAGAGAAATAGGGAAGCAAAAACTTTTTGAGACATAAATTCAATGAACTTTTTGAATTTTTTTTATTATCCTTTTAAATAAATATACAATCTTTTTTATAGAGAAGAATAAAAGGTATAACATATATATTACAAGGAATTTAATAGATATTTTATAAAAAATTTGGGTGCGGTTGCCATTTGCATCTAAATCACTCCTTTTTGAATGCATGTGTTTAATACCATTTCAGTAAAACATTGCTAATGAAACTTAGAGGAATAAAATCTGGATGAAGGAAAAAAAGTGTGTAGCACAAATTTATTTAGAACAATTTTTAGAATCCCTTTTTTTGTAACAAAATATGACCCGTTTGATAAAATTATTCCTATTAAAATAATAAATATCAATTTGTAAAGTTGATGCATGTTGGTGCTAATGCCATACCTAGTAAAAAAAAAAAAAAAGAGTGCAATACATATTTGTTTTAAAAAAAAACTATAACTCTTCTTTTATAACAAAATATGCTACTTTTGATGAAAATCTCACTTTCAAGATAACAAATAATAATTTATCAATTTATAAAGTCAACACATATTGTTTTAAAAGTAAAATTATCAAAGTATATCTGTTTAATATCAATATATTAGTGCTACTAGAACTTAAGAATATAAGTGTATATGTTTTTCTCTTAATGCATATAGAACAAATTTATTTAGAATAATTCTTAGAGTTCCTTTTTTTGTAACAAAATATGACCCTTTGATAAAATTATTCCTATTAAAATAATAAATATTAATTTATCAATTTGTAAAGTTGACACATGTTAATGCTAATGTCATACCTAGTCAAAAGAAAAAAAGAGTGGGATACATATTTGTTTTAAAAAAGAAGAAGCATAACTCTTTTTTCATAGGAATATGCTACTTTTGATAAAAATCTCACTATCAAGATAACAAATAATAATTTGTTAATTTATGAAGTCAACACTTATTATTTTAAAAGTAAAATTATCAAAACGTATTTGTTTAATATTAATAAGTTAGTGTTGCTAGAACTTAAGAATATAAAACTTATCTGTATATGTGTTTATCCCTTAATGTATGCTCCTTTATCACGAGCAATATAAGTAAGATCATCTTTGCATATTGTTGTTGGACCTATCTATAGCACAAGACATATTGCATGTGGATTGCACGAAATTATTGTTTTATTATAAGTAAAACTATATTCTCTCTATAAATAAGTTTTATGAGGATAAAAAAGATAGTTAACATGCATTACTAGCCAAGTCTTAAATTTCACATTGATTCAATGGAATAAAATAATCCTAAATTTAATGTTCCATAAAGATAATAAAGCATACATTGAATTCCATTATCATGTTGGCCAATAGTTGTAAAACTAAATTTAGCTAAATTCACAAAGAAAATTATGTCTTACCTAATACATTGTATTATAAATTATGAGCCCAATTACATTTGGATATGGTACTCAAAATCAAGTATCTTTTCATCAATTTGTTTAATGCAAAATAAATCATTTTTATGGTCAAGAAATAGAACAACCATAAGAGTACTTAATGGATTAGATTTATATACATTGAAATGTCTTAAAATCTTTTTAAAATAACTAAATAGATGAATAAATATTTTGTTAGATGCATGACTAATTTATAGGTCAAGACAATATTTAACTTTTCCAAATCTTTCATTTCAAACTTTTTTTCTTAATTATTTTATAGTATTTAGAAGCTCTTTAATAGTTCCGATTATATTTATGTTATTGACATATATTGTTACAACGATGAATTTAAATTATGATTTTCTTTTGAATATGTACGAGCATATTAGATTATTAATATATCTTTTTTTATCAATTTTTTTGCCCAAGTGATTGTATCACATGCAACTATATTGTTTCAATCTAATAAAGATTGTTGTAGTATGATGAAAAACAAATTATGATCCTTTGATTTCTATATTTTAGATATTATAAATTCTTATAAAATTTTTAATATAAATATCAGCGTCAAGCGACTTATATAAGTAAATTATCATTATATGTATAATAAGTATATCAAGTCTTTTTTGAGTTATAAAACTTATTTGGAATTAAAACATAATTGTATACATAACAAAAGATAATACTTCATCAAAATTAATTCTAGATTTTTGTGAGAAATTTTGAACAATAAGTTATGTTTTTTATTTTGTAATCTTCTTGTTTTCATTACTTTTTCTTATAGATACTTATTTGTATTCAATGATTTTGACATCTTTCAATCTTTAGACTACTGATATAAATACTTTACGTTTGGTAAAAGAAGTCAATTTTTCTTTAAAAACTTCTTTTCACTGAGACCAATAATGTCTATATCTATATTCATCAATAATATGTTAGTCATAATTATCTTTCATAATTTTAGTAATTTTATAAAAGAAAATATATTATTATTAATTATTTTGCTATGATCCTACATTTCTTCTATATATGCAAATTTTGAATGATTTTCATCATTTTGAATTCTCACGCAACTATCTCTTTAGAATTTTAAGAATAAATATCACTTTAAAGGTTTATATTGCTTTAGGGATAAGTGTCATTTTAAGAAATTATGTCACTTTAGAGATAATAAACTCTTTCAGAGTTAGTTGTTCACAAAATATAAGTATATTAACTCTTGTGAAAATATTTTTAAACAATTTGGTCTACCACACTTCTACCATGTAGTATGTAATTCATTTACTGCCTTATGATTAGATTATTTTTTTAGAAACAATCAATTGAGTTAGTGTATTGACAATTGAAATATATGATTTGTTGATTTTAGGGTAACACAAATTCATGTTTTAATGATAATAAAGTACACAAATAAAAAAGAAAGTATCAAAAACTCAATTTAAAGAATCAAGTCATAAGTTTAAAGTAATAATGGTAAAATCTAATGCTTTATGCTTGTGTGTGTGTATTGTGGCAATTATGTAAACTTATTTATTGTGTATAAAACAACTCTTTCAAAAATGACAAAATATACCAAAACATAAACTTCTCAAATTTAAAATATGGATTTGATAGCAAAATTTTAAACTAGATAAAGACCAATTTACAAGATTTTAGGGATCAAAATGCCAATTTTGAAAAATTTGTAAAACAAAATATATTTACAAACCAACTCCCTGATTCCTTTAATTGATTAGCCAGTTGCTAGCAACCGATTGATTAATTTATGTAACAAGATCGCCAATCATCTGTGTTAATTTTTGGTCTTTGATTTTTCAAACACCAGTTGACATTTTACTTAAATTAATTGACTATTTGCATTCAAAAATTGAATTTTTATACTTTTAAATAAGTTTTAAACTTCAACTATAAATACAACTATTACACACGTTAATTCTAGATTTCTAACATTTCTCTTAAATTCTAAGTCCTTACAAACATCTTTTAAGTTTTAAAATTAATTTGAACTTACAAATTTCTATAAACACATATTATACACCTATTTCTTTTATTTTATTTATAATATTCTCTCTTATTAGAGAATTATTTGAAGTGTAATATTATTTTAAACATATTATCTTTTGTAAAAGAGTTAAAAAATGAATTTTTCATGTAGATGTGAAATTGAATGATTTAGAGGGCAAATCATTTGTAATGATCAAAGAGGTATCGAAAAGAGTTGTATTTGAGTCTTATGTTTTCAAAACTTGTTCTTCACTTGGATATCATGAGATAGAGTGATCGGGAGTGAATCACTTGTAAAATATGAAAAAATATGAAAATTTTGTTGTAAATTAAGTTTTGAGCTTCCAAGACTTGTTCATGTTGAAATCTTTAAGTGAAGTTTCAAGGAATAGATATAGGTAAAAGTTGTACTAAACCACTATAAATATAGGTCTTTAATTTTTTCTTCTCACTTTTATTTACATTATTTGTTATTGGATACTATTTGATTATCTTGTGTTGTGCACATTATTGATTGTGTGGTTTTATTAAAGATATAAATTTCTCATATTAGTTTTTAGAAACCTAATTCACCCCCTTCTAGATTACATATCGGTATTTCATGATTTAGTCACTCTTACATTATCAGTTAATGCATATGGTCACTGAGACCATATCATATCTTGAAAAATGTTAAATAAATATGTGAATATTATAATAGATATTCTGTATTTTTGTTATTTTTTGAAAGGATTAAATTATAAGAAATTTTGAACGAAATTATATAATTTTTAAATATTTATGGTTCAAAAATAATTTTAAAAAGAATTAAGATTATTTTACAAATTTAGCAAAGTTTTTCTATAAATATTTAATATTTTCATTATTTCTACAATAACCCAACCTACCCTCTCTCTATACAAATTTTGTTCATGCTCTAACAAACCACTTCTTGGTCTTCGATCAACCCAATTTCAAACCACACAACTTACTTGACTTTCTTGCTCCATTAGTGTTGATCATACTTTAATTCGATCTCTGACGTTTTACCAAATTTGGTTCAAAGTTTCCAAATTTTTTAACTTAATTTTTCAATTAACCTCTTATTAAAAAATTGAGTATACCAATAAAATCAAAAAGTCAAGTAAAACAAAACCATCATAATGGTTGGACCTAAAAGTTGTTGAAATATTCCCTTTAACTTCATTGGAGTTGCAACTTTTAAACAAGATTCTCAATAAACAAAATGTTAGATTGAGAAATGAATAACATCATTGGACTCAAAACATTAAGAACTATAAGATAGGCTAAGATTCATCTCCAAATTGTTGGAATTTCTATTGCACAACTGTTGACCACTATTGATCAGTGAAGTTGATTGATTAACGGTCAACATTCTGTCAAACCTATTTTTGATATTTTGGACATCAATTTTGGCTCTAAAGACGTTCCTTAAACTTATTTTGATGAGAGAAATTCAACCTTGACATCATATTAATAACAACTTTTTGGATTAAGAAATACATAAATCAAAATTATATGATTATGTCACTTACTTAGCTATGCATTTTAAAGTATAAATTGAATATATATGCATATACGTACATATGATTATGAGATAAGACAATGGGAGAGTATCCCTAGGTTCTAAGATGGGACAACAAAGAGTGTCCTTGGGTATGAGACCTAACTCCTGCGCAAGTTATGTAATTTACAATCCTGTTTTAACTATTGATGATATGCATATTTATATAATTAATTCATATGGTTAAAAATTTAAAGATGATGCTTATTTTAGTTGTGTGATATATATCATGTATAAAATATAAAATTTTCTAATATTTAGCATTGTCAATGATTTTATTAAAAATAAATATAAATTATTTTTCTACTAATTATGCAGACTTTCTGATAAAATCAACACAAATAAGTGATAATAATTTGTACTAAATATAGTTATGTTACTTATCCCTTTTCTTTTTTCCTCTAAAAATTTTTTTAGCTTAATATCACGATAGAACGTGTACTATATTTGGGTATTATGAGATATAGCGAGTAGGTTTACAGTTGTTTGATATTTGATACCTTCTTATTGACTTGTATCTATTTATCAGACTTTCAATTGTATGATGATGTATAATTTATATAGATCACTTAGTTTTAAATTTATTGATTTTAAAATATAATAGGTGTTGACACTTTCTTGTGATATTTTAATAAATTATATATATATATATATATTGTCTTGTTTTGAAAAACTTTAGGGCACTTCTTAATTTTTAAGCAATAGTACATATTTTGTTAAGCAATTTAATTTTTTAACTTAAAAGTCACCAACCTTTATTTTAGGGTGTGATAAATCATAAATTTCATAACATTTACTTCATTTTCCTACCAAAAGCCAATAAACTAGAATGAATGATAATAAGACACAACGAAACAAACTTAGAACCATATCACTATGAATTCATAATTCTATCACTATGTTTATGTGACATGGCCTTTGATTTTCTTCTATCCTATGATGTTTTTCAATCAACTCGTGAACACCTCTTGTTTGTGTCTCATTTAAGGGTAGGCAAATTCAAATTGAACTAATTCAAATCAATGATTTTGATTTATTTAGATTGGTTTAAAAATGTATTAAATTAATTTTAATTTAAAAAATTAAATCGACATTATTGGTTTGATTTTTTATTTGAGTATTTACCACTTTCTCAAATTATTTTATTTTAAATTATAATTATTGATGAAATGCACAAGTCTTTGATATTTTAAAGTAGCATTGATAATTATAATTATAATTTTCATTTTTATCTACAATAAAAATATTAGATGAAAAAACAAATAAATATTTTGATCAATTTCAGTAACAAATACTGCCAATTAAAAAATAAAAGTAAATAGACGAAATAAAAAGCGAAATGCCTAACTTAATTACTGAAATAAAATGTTTGCAAATCTACGACTTGTTTTGTTCCTAAATTATGAATTAACAAAACATAAATACCCTAACAGGCAGCTTCCACAGCGAGCCTCTTGACAATGCCCACACAGCTAGTTGGCCCAAGCTTATCTTCAGAAACTTCAATCGAACATTTCTCTTTGCCAACGCATTCCTTCTCAATGACTGGCACTACATCGTTTTTAGATCCACAGTTGCCGTTCTCAAAAGCCCCGCAAGCGCCTTGTGGATCGCCGAAACTAGCATACCTAATTGCAGAGATTGGTCGCCCTTGGCATGAAATTTCCATAGTCTTGTTCTCGTATGCATGGCCACACGCCGTTCCCACAACCACCGTTTGGAAGCTTATTTGATTTGGATTTCCACCAAATTCCTCAAACAAAACCAATGTATTCACGCCATCTACAAGCCAAGATCGTGGAACATGATACCTGTATATCATCAAAATTGTAAGTTAATCGAAGCACAAAAGAAAAATGAAATGAAAACTTTTATCAAAAAACGAGTTGGTTGTCTCACCATCTCTGAGAAGGCTTGCCGCAATTGTAGACACATTTGTTGTTGTCATATGCACCACGGTAATCACAAGCTTCAGTACTACAACCATCTTCTTCGGCGAGGTAGCTTGGCCAGTAACGGCCGAGGTTATGGCCATTGACCCAAGCGAAACCTTTGCCCATGCCTAGCAAATCTAACACAACAGGATCATTTCCAAGAGGAGGTTTGAATGTAGTCTTGTACCATGTCATTCTCCTGTTTGATGGAACATTTTCTGCTGACCAAGTTCTACTACCAGTAGATGCATTTCCAGCACTAGAGTAAAATTTTTTATAATCTAAACCATTCAAGCCAACTCTGTATGACCATTTGTGAGAAGACAAATCTTTGATTATTGTCTCATCACCCTTTCTTCCGATCAGTTCAACGGGCCCAGTCACTCCATTTTGTACCATATCAAAAAAACTACCGTAATTCTGTATCACACGATCAAGGAAATTAAATTGGGTCAAGTAAACAAGAGTGTGTGTGTGTGTGTAATATTATTAATTACCTGTAAGCCAACTGTTGCACTGAGCAGTGATATTATTTGACGTTTCCCTGGAGTTAACTTGACTGGTCGCTCAAAGACTTCATTGGAAGCCCCATATTTTGTCCAGTGTGAATCTGATGAAATATTAAGTAATGTTATATATGTATAGATTAAATAAATTATCAGTCAGTAAAAAAACAGTCATCAAGAGTTTCCATTTCTATTACCAACATATTCTCCGTTAACAAATGCATGAAGTACTTGACCACTGTTATTCACTCTCAGTGTCATGTTGTCACTCCAAACTAAATCATCTGGCTTAAGGTTGACGCTGTTCAATTTAAATGCATATCATTAATTAAAATTAAACTTAATAAGTGAAATCAAGAACTGAAATTAAACTAAAGATTTAGACATATAATTACCTTGTCATATACCA
This sequence comes from Swietenia macrophylla, assembly GCA_032401905.1. Taxonomy (NCBI): domain Eukaryota; kingdom Viridiplantae; phylum Streptophyta; class Magnoliopsida; order Sapindales; family Meliaceae; genus Swietenia; species Swietenia macrophylla. Next base: position 5,263,603 of record CP135561.1, on the reverse strand, counting down.
GAGATAGTCAGAACGATCATTGACTGATTTTTGATCAAGAACTGAATTCAGAGAGAAGTCTCCCTTACCTTGAAGAGTCTGAGATTCAATAATCTCAGGTCTCCAAGACCATTTAAGAGAAATAGGTTCATCCTCAGCTTGGTTTGATTTCTTCACCATTTTATTTGTCTGAGTGTTAACCTTGGCTGTGTTGTACTCTTCAGTTTTACAATCAGGAAGAATGCTGACTGACCACGCAGGAACAACATAATCCTGTCCCTTGAAAGTGATTCTAGCATCTGCTGTTTCGTTTGCATTTGACAGAAAGCAACTTGATCCTACCTCACTATCATACACAGTGCCCTAACATAACATTAACAAAGTTTAGATATTTATATAATATTTGCAAATTCATTTCATACTGTAATAACAAAATCTTACAGTGATAGAATTTCCGAAATCAATCTTAGTAACGTTTCCATGAGTAAGAGTCTTCTCAATTGACTTCAAGACTTTATGAAGTTGCTTCAAATGTCCCCACTTTGGTTGATTCAGATTTCCTAGTAAACAAATTGAATCAATATATATTTTGTTTGAGTGTGTGCGCGCATGCATATGGGATATTAAAATTAAATACATAAATAATTTACCATATTCGTCGATAGGGGCATTGTAGTCATAGGAAGTGGTGAGGTACGGACCACCAGATGTTCTACCAAAATTAGTACCACCATGGTACTGAAATCATGCACAAATCAAAAATCATAGTTAAATGTAAATGCGAACTTGATGATTTGGTATGTAACAAGTGAGGTGAATTGAACTGACCATGTAATAGTTTTGGAAAGTGCCTCCAGTCTGGAAAAATCGTGCAACAGAATATGCAAGATCCTCAGCCGTCCTATATGGGTCTTTGCCTCCCCAACTCTTAAACCTTACATATGAACAATATTCAATTAATATCTTCAATTACTTAATTAATTCAATTGAAACAATAAGTAAATTAACTCACCAGCCAGTCCAATTTTCTGTCCACATTTTGGGGCTGTCGGGATTGTTTGGTGTGAATTGATCGCAATAAAAACCATTGCAAGTATTGATCTGACAATTTAAAATAATAGTAATAATAGATATTATAAAACAAACAGAATATATAAAATATCAGTAGATTAGAATAGGATTATTACCATTGGTGGAGGGGCATCAGACTGTTGGCACATGATCCATGGAACTCCAATGTCGAGAGATACAGCCATTTTTGAACACCAGTCCACATATGCTTTTCCAGAATCTCCATAGGGTGCCATTATGTTTCCATATTCATTCTCAATCTGTCCATTAACAAATCTCTCAATTATCATATATTTATTCTAATTATGTTTATAATTAATTGATTGATTAATTTGTTAATTATAGAGATGTAACCTGAGCTAGAATAATCGGGCCTCCTTGGGATGCAAAAAGCTTCTCTTGTTTCACCATGTCTACGATTAAAGTTGTAAAATTTTGCATTTCCCTCTGATTTATAGAATAATATCAAAGAAATAAAATCTGTTAAATATATATTATAATGGCAACAACCAAATCAAGAACATGCATGTAACGTACCATATACACTGGATTTACTGTCCGTAACTCTTGAATGCCAGGCATATTGTGCAACCATACTGGAAATCCTCTATTGAAATTGAACAAAGAGATTAATAATTGTTATAATTAGATTATTATTGTTTTTTTCAAACTTGTTAAAATGATTGCATACCCGTAATTCCATTCAGCACAAACATAGGGTCCAATACGAAGAACCGCATAGAGTCCCTCGTCTTGAATGGTTTTAATGAACCTAATTAGATCGAGATTTCCAGTAAAATCATACTGGCGACGTACTGGTTCATGCCCATTCCAAAAAACGTACGTTTCGATTGCATCCAAGCCACCTTCCTTTGCTTTTTTTATCAAATCTGGCCACATCTTTGATTTCATTTCAAAGAATTAAATTAAGTAAACAACGCAAAAAAAAAAAAAAAATGAAAATTATATTTTATATACATATAATATATACACACACTTACTTCTGGTGTGCTTCTTGGGTAATGAATTGAGCCTGATAACAAAATTTTGCGTTCACCATTGATTGTAATGGCTCTTCCATCATGTTGAACACTATATGCATTTGAAATTGTATTCAAATTTTGAAGAACAATAAACGTCAGAAGAATCACTAAACGATGAAATCTTGGTGCAGCCATTGTTATTGCCAAATAATTAGGGGGTGAAGCATGCAACATGTGGTATTTATAATAAGGTTAATTATTAATTGGATATGAATGGATGAGTTGGAGTGGAAGAAAAGTCGATTTCAATGTTTATCCAAAATCTTCTATAATTTATTATTCGTATCTTAAATAAGTAATACTACCTAATTACATGGGATTTTATTATACAATTAAGAATCACTAATTGATCCAACTAATCAAAACATTATCCACTTCTGTAATGTGCTGTTTAAATTGTAATTTGATTTAGATACGAAAACATTACCGTACGCATTTCCAATCAAAATTTTAACCAATTTCCAAAACCAATTCTATGTCGTGCTAAAGTTTAAGTTATAGATGGATTAAATTTCTTATCTTGTTGGCATGTATATATATATATATATATAGTTAAGAGAATCTTTGTTATTTAACTTGAGTTTTTATGTATAAGTAAAACTATATAACTAATGTAATTATCTAATATCCAATATTTTTGCGGAAGTAAAAAATAAATAAATAAAGTAAATATGACAATAACATAGTATTATGATATCGTACATTTGTACGAATAGAGTTTGTATAAAGGGAGAGTTTGCTAAAATTTTATGTGGTTAGCATTGTATGTGTGTGTTATTTTTTTTTTAATGGATATATATAGCATTGTACATGCATTTGTACACAAAGAGTTTGTATAAATAGAGTTTGTACAGAAATTTATATCTTTAATGGATTGTATGTCATTCTTTTATGGATATGGTAAAATTCAATGAGTACTAATACATACACAAATTCCTATATAAATTTTAGGAAAAATAACTGCTAGCTATCCTTCAATTTGACATAATGACAGTTCAATCCCTCGTATTCTACAAATACCACTTTTATTCCGTGCCTTTGATCCTTAAACCTTAATGCTAGGATAAAATGAACATTACGGCTACAAAGATCAGAAAAATAATATATCAGTCCCTGTATTTTATTGAAATGCTATGTGATGGTGTAGTTTGTGTTTGTTCACATGGATTCTTAATGCTAATATTTGTTGTAAAATGTGTCCGCTGAAAGAACAAAAAAATGTAAATTTGATTGACGCAAAATAAACAAAAACAATATAATCTCTATCTTTTGTATTGGCATTCATTATGCAATATTCCTTCTCCTAATTAGCCTAGAATTTGTATTAACATATTAATTTTTGACAAATATCCTTTTTAATAGGTAATCTAATAGACAAAAAAATTTATTTTGTTTTACTTTATATCTTTATTAAATATTATATATATATATATATATATATATTTATTTTTTCTAATAATCTATAAAAACCTATTTTTCTTTGATCTTTCCAGCTCTTACTCTCTTTTCAACAAATAATTATAATATTTTTCTCTACAGTAGAGGGTGTTTTAGATATTAATTATCAAAGGTAATGCTTATTTTTATATTGTTTTATTATTTTAGTGAAATAGATGTTCACTGAGAAAATAAAAATAACATCTCAGGTTAGAATAGAAAGGTTACAGCTACATATAAAAAGCTTACCTAAACAGACTGAGATGATTTTACTAGGCAATTCCATCGCCATATGTCTTATATTTTCAAGGAAGAAAAAGAAAATGGTGAGCCTATTTGTTTGCGCTCTAAATTGCTTATGGAATCTTAATTTATAAATAAAAAAGTTATTCATTTCCAGATTTTACAGCTGCAAAATTTTACTTTGCCTTCTTGGGATAATATCATTTTCTATTGAAATATAGCGTACAATTTTATCACTTGCATCCTTACATTTTTTTTAAAATAACGATAATCCTCCCAACAGTACAATTTATATATACCATTAATTGTTAATATGTTTTGCCATGTGATTACATTTGCCTTTAATGTATCTGAATTCAAACGAAGCCAAAATTCAGTCGATCTGATTTTCTTCTTTAATTAAAAAACGTTAATATGTTTTGTCGTAAATTGTGTCAATTGAATTTGGACATCTTAAAAGCAAATATATCAAATGACCAAAAATAAAAAAA
>CP135561.1:5210481-5229407 GCA_032401905.1 Swietenia macrophylla | reverse complement strand
CTAATAGACATATGCCACGCGTCCCAAAACCCGAAACGGTGGTAGAGTTAGTGCAGCTGCTCATGGAATCTTTTTAGTCTATTTGGTTAGACAACGGTGGCTGGCCAAAGGTGGTAGGCCAACCCCAAGAACAGGTCTTAGTCATTAGAAAATGACAAAAGAAAGTTGCCCCCTCCCAAATGAAATGACATATTAGAGAAAAAAAAAAAAAAGAAAATCATTTGGGAATCCATTTTAATAAATGCGTTGTATTTTATTTATTATAGCAATCATCACCCAATAATTCCAAACTGAAGCTGTGGGCTGAATTGCAGGCCTCTAAAATTCCTTTATATAGCTCCATTTTTCTTTTCTTAGATGCAGCGTTTGATACAGAAAATTTAGTCATGTTGAGCAAAAGACACCGTCTGGCGACCGGAAATTTATGTGGGTTACTAGTTTCCGGTAAAGGTAACGGCTCTGTGGATGCGGGTGCAAGTTCTAGAGGTCCATTAGAGTTGAAAATCCAGTCACCACCAACATCGCCAGCGAGATGTCTAAAATGGTATGATCAAGCTGGTGGCGTTGGGTTGGGGATGGTTGCAGCACTAGACAAGCCTAGTACTGATTGTGGGCGTGAAATTTTGGCGAAATGTTTAGTATGTACTTCTTCAAGTTTTAATAAATCAAGTCAAATTCCTATGAGATGGATTGAAGAGGATTTGGAGATGGAAAGCTTGGAGAATTATACTTATGTAACATATCATGGACATGGACAAAACAAATCTTTTTTCACTAGGGTTTATTATGATGGTCGTGGTCATGGTGGCAAAGAATGTAAAAGAAGTGGGATTTACAAGGAGATGTCGACGGCGGCCACCCCAAGGTTTCTTGTTGAAGATGTGCCAGGCTCACGCTCAGTTTATCCAACTTCAGATTTTCTCAATTCATGCCATTTATGCAGGAAAAAACTCAGTGGCAAAAACATATACATGTACAGGTACCGAATGGGTAGAAATTAACAACTCTTTTTTGCAATTTAAGTTAAATAATTTTTTCTTTGCAATTTCATCTCATACAAACAATATCTGGAAACAGAGGCGAGAAGGCATATTGCAGCATAGAGTGTCGATCAACGCAAATAATGATGGATGAGCGGAAAGAACAGTGCAGATCTGAAGATCTTTCAAGTTCGCCTAACACTGTCACAAGCGACTACATTTTCTCAACCAGTATTCTCGCAATTTAGACTATGAAATGCGTGTTTGAGAATGAATGAATGAATACTATACGCGTACGTTTTGGCGTTGGCATCGCACAGGAGGTATGGCAATATGCGATCTACAAAAAGAAAAATGTTTCTCAGTATCAATACTAACTAATTAGATCATAATAGTTTTACTGAGAACTAGCTGAGTTCAGCTCTCAACCAAACCATCGACGTGGTCATCTTTTAGCAAAGAGAGAATCAATCTCAGTTGATTATTGTAATTTGTAATAGGAAATATCTAATATCTTACCTCAAAGCTTGTTGAATTTGGGTTGAATTTGTTTGAGGATAAAATTTTTAGATAAAATCATATTATTATATTATTTAATTAATAAAATAAAAAATATATTAAATATTAATAATTAAAAAATTAATAAAAAATTAAATAAATTTATCTCAATAAATTAATTAAATAATTAAATTTATATTTTTTTATTTTATTAATTAAATAATTTTACTGTATTAAATAATACTGACATAATAAAATTATTCTATTTAAAATTTTTTCTTATTTAAATAGTAAAATTTATATAATATATAAAATTCAAAATTTTAGCCTAACAAAAAACACACAATATAAACCATAAGTAATTAAGCATTTAAAAAGAAAACTTGTTTATCGGTATTATGCAACGTATAATATTTGCCTAGACAAAAGCATTATTCACCCCTAACAAATATCTAACGTAAATACAGCCACCTTACAAAAGCAAAACTAGAAAAGAATTTTAGAAAATTGGCTACATCATCTCAAATTTTCTATTAATACACGAGTTGCTACTGCTGCAACAAACCACTATCACAAATTATTTGACTACCTCCAGCAGCACCCATGGCCGTGCCTACTTGCATACAAGCCTGTGCTCCAGCCATTTTGTTCAATGCCAACTGTCGATGTTCATGGGCAGAATGCCAGTGGCTGAAAAACCTGGCATTTGTGCATCAGCAGCAGCTGGGAGAATAGAGGACTAGAGCTTGTCCTGCTGGAGTTGGTTTACTGGCCCAAGAGCACCGCAATGCAAATATATTGAATCATCATGCCATCATAGTCTACACTATGACCCGATAAGATCTACAGAAAACATTCGCATTTGCTTGAAATGCACCAGGTCCACATGCTGCAATGGAAAATATAAACTAACATGCACCAATAAAAATAACACCCTTCAACCCACTAATGGCGATAAGTTAAATCAATAGCATAATTACTGATCACCATAAAGCATCAACTTAAGCTCCTCTCACCAGGATTTTCTTTTCCCAAAACCACAAATGCAACTGGATCAACCAATACTTTCAATTTCAGAAAATATCACACCGACTCTACGTGCTCTATGAAAGGCAAAAAAGCGCACCACATTGCCAGAGCCTTTTACACTAACAGATACTGTGCAAAAAAAATATCAAACCAACCCAAAAACAATATCAATATAGACCTATAACTATTAAAATTTTATAACACTCTCAATATTTCACATGAAACTCTAATTACTACTACACAAAATCTATTACATCCAAAACTTAATACATTTATTTAACTAAATAAGAATAAATTTTTTTTAACGTTCTAATAAATACAATATACACTACAAAATATTCCTCCAAAATATACTTAACAGTAAAACATAATTTTCTCCAAATTCACTTATTTTCGTGTACTCCAAAAGAACATGAAAAATAAGATGTGAGTTAAAACCTTATAAATATTCACATATAACTAAAATTTTTTAAATTAATATAATAATTATTATATTTTCAATTAATTACGTCATAAATAACTGTGAACATATATAAATAAGCATAAATAATGATTATTCAACAATAACATAATCTAATTATCACTATATACAATGTATGTTCTAGAACATTACTCCCAAAGACTATTGTCCAAAAAATGTATAGCCTGCGTACTTAAAGGGCTCGATATTTAAAGACTGTCGTTGTCTACGATTTTAAATTTACGGGTGTTCACCATGAGACTGAAATCAAGTTCATAGTTACCGGTACTAAACAAAAAGTTATATACCATTTAATGATCCAATCACATACAGTAATAACAAAATAATTTATTCACGCTATTTCACAACATTGAAAATATTGAAAGTATAATTCAACAATAATAACGTTTCTAAATTATCGAAAAATTTATATAAAATAGAGTAATACAATAAATATATTGTCTAAAAATAATTTTTTTTCATAAAAATTTAATATAACACTCAAGTTTTTAGTTTTTAAAATATTAAAATATTCAATTATATATGAATTACTCACCTGGATAAAAGATATCTATTTCTTTATAATTCCCTTAATTTTCCTTTCTTCTTCCTACCACCACCTAATGTCACTTTTCAAATCAATATATAATTGCTAAAATAACTAATAATTTATACTACTTATAATAAAATACAAATAAAGTTTCAATTTAAAATTCAGCCAAGATTTGATCAAAAATTTTAAAATTTTAAATTTTTTAAATAAAAATATTATTAATAAAAAATTTAAAAAATTTCTAAAATATAAATAATTACTAAAATATTTAAAAAATATTTACACTTAAAGTCCAAAATTATTATAATTTATCATTTCATCTCAAAATTGAACAAATTTTTATTTTAACCTTAAAATTTTTACTATTTGTAAATAAAATTTTTAATTTATAAAATGAAATAAAATTATTATAATTTTTATATTTTCATCCTCAATCAAAATTTTATAATTTTTCATCTAATTTTTAATAATTCTTGAAAATTTTATTATTAAATTACTAAATTTAACCTAAAATTTTTTGATTTAGAGTTCAAGAATTCAAAATAATAATAATTTTAGCTATTAAACTATCAAAACAAATTCTTTCTTTTTTTTTTCAATTTTTAATGATTTCTATGCTAAAAATCAATAATTTTCTTTTCAAAATAAAGAAAAATAAAATTGCTATCTCCAATTTCTGACCTCCCTCCTCCTATTTTTTTCTTCTTTTTCTTCTCCTCCTCTTCCCTACTCTCTTTTTATTTTTTCTTTTCTTTCTCTCTCTTTTTCTTTCCTTTCTCTCTCTTTTTCTTTCATCCTTCTCGGAGCTTCTATATTCTTCTTCCACTCTCCCCTCTAATCCACACACACACACACACACATACACACACAAAAAAAAAGGCAAATGGGCCAACAAAAACAAAAATTTGCGCTTCATTTTTTTTTTCTTTTGGGCCTAAATGTAACAATTATTGTCTCTGATAGGAACTCACGATTTACATCCGAATTTTGGAGAAGTTTACAAAAAGTCATGGGCACTAAGTTAAATTTTAGTACGGCATATCATCCTTAAATGGATGGACAATTTGAAAGAATTATACAAATAGTGGAAGACATGCTCAGATCTTATGTTTTAAATTTTCAAACCTCGTGGCCCGAACATTTGCCTTTAGTAGAATTTGCTTACAATAACAGTTATCAATCTAGTCTTGAAATGACATCGTTTAAGGCATTGTATAAGAAACCCTGTAGATGACTAGTTTGTTGGGCAAAAGTTAGTAAAACTTCATTAATTGATTTTGAGTTAGTAAGGGAGACTACTAAAAAAGTAAAATTAATCAGACAACGATTTTTCGCAGCCCAAAATCGTTAAAAGAATTATGTGGACCATAAAAGGAGACCATTAGAGTTTAAGATGGGAGATCATGTATTCTTAAATGTTAGACTCTGACTTGGTATTACTAGGTTTAGAAAAGGTAGAAAACTAACTCCAAGATTCATTAACCCTTTTGAAATATTAGAGCGCATTGATGAAGTGACTTATAGATTCAAGAATTTTTTTAGTGTTTTTCATTCCCAAAATTTAATGGATAAATTCATCATGTAATTAGAAAAAAAATCTTAATACTAATGTACAAATATTGACTCATGAAATTAAATTAAACTAAAATAAAGAAAAATAAGAGAAAAATAATGCAAAACTTGTTTATGTTTTTGTATATTTTTACAACCATTAAAATATGTTGTTTTATGTTTTACGATCAATATGCACTACTAAATTTGCATAATTAATGTTTGAATATTGATTAGAATTTTAGGGAGAATGAAATCGTAAAGTAAGAATGAAATCTCTACACTGTAGTTTATGTTTGTATATGATTATAGATAAGGGCAATTTCATCTAAAATTTTTGGAATTAGCTAAGTTAGAAAGAAAAAAATATAAATGACGAATTATATAATGACCTTAAAAATAAGGCTACTTTGAAATTTTTTAAATTTGTTTTTGCACTAAACCATGAGACTAGAGAATGTCATAAGAAATGACAAATTTCACTAGTACACCTTATATTAACTTTTGTAGCTAGCAAAGTGGATATTTGGATAATTAGTTAAATCTAAGAGAGCCTTTTTAGGGTACTATACTCTAACATTAATAGTGCTATTTAAATATTTAAAAATTATGTTTATAACAACTAAATGTGATAGAATATATTTTTATCACAAGACTATACTAAATAGGATATCGAGCTTGCTAACTATTAGTAAAAGTAAAGAGATAATATACTTTTATATTTATTGGTGTCTACATTTACATATTTTTTTGTCTTTGTCATGTTTGGTTGTTAAGCTATTAGGGTTCTCATTCTTTTGATAAATCTTTTATGTACCTAGACTATTGATGAAGATTCCTTACCTTTTTTTTTTTAGCTTAATTTAAAGTCCTAAGAAATACTCCATCTCCCACATCATGCTCATCTCAAATCCTTTTTCATATAAAATGAACATTACTTACATAATGAGTCATTAGTGGCTCTAAATATTGTATGATCGACATAAATTTGCACAATAAGTATGTCTTGGTCCTCATTTTGAATGAAAAATGTATCAAATTTTCCAGGTGAATAATTGTTTTCAAGACGTTTGCTAAGTCTTTAATATCAAGCTCTTGGAGCTTTGTTTCAATCCATATGATGTTTTTATTAACTTGAAAACATGTTTTGAAAATTTATCATTTTCAAAACCTGACTATTATTTTCAAAACCTAACTGATATTCAACACTAACTTCCTCCATGATGTATTCATTTAAAATAAACATTTATTTGATCTAAAATAAATCCTTTTAACATGCAAAGTCAATATTCTAATTTATTCTAATTTGGCTAAGCATGCAACTATTTCATCAAAATCTATCCCTTCCTCTTGCTTGTAACTTTGAGTTAAAATTCTAACTTCGTTCTTTACAATCGCATGAGACTCATTCATTTTGTTTCTAAGCACTAATTAGTGCCTACTATAGACTGATGTTTTATCCTAAGGACTTGTTTTCACAAACTATTTCTTTTAGATTAATTTAACTCTATTTGCATGCCCATACTCCAAAATTCATCCTTTTTGACTTTTAAGAAAAGTTTATGGTTCAATTTAAGATATGAATGCTATGGTATTGCAAATGTTCCCAAGTCATGATCTAGTAGATATTCCATAAGATAGATTACCAAAAATTAGATTTTTAGGATGAGAAAGTCTTTACATCCACTCCTCGAGGAAGTAGTTGAGAATTACATTAGTTTGCCCCATTTATCCTTTTATTGCTTATTGTACTTCTTCTTCCTTATCTTTTGTTTTGAAGGAGTTATCTTGTTTCTCTTTGGTTGACTCATTAAATTGCATGTCTTTAACTCCTTTGTCCACATCTACATGATTATCATTAAGAAATTTCTCTATAAAGAGTGAGTTAGCTTCATCAAATGTAACAATGTATGGATTCCTCAACAACTCTTGCTCTCTTGTTGGAAACATTATAAGATTTGCTAAAATTGTACTATCTAAAAAAAGAAGCCAACATAGAATTTTGAATCAAAACTTCCCTAATTGAGTTGTGTGTTAAGAATAAAGTATTTACAAACAAGGACCTTGAAATTTTATTGAAAGATGGTCTAATCGACACTTGGTTTAAAACATAATGATTGTGTTAATGGCTCGGTCCTAAAATATTATGGTAAATGATTTTTATGCAATATTGTCCTACCCATTTTTAGAATAATATATTTTTCCTATCAATTATTCCATTTTGTTGAGAAGTCCAAGATTATAAAAATTGATGCTTAATGTCTTATTAATCAAAAACTTTTTTTAAACACAGGATTTTTAAATTCTCTAATGCGAGTATTTCTTATTCACATTGTGCAATAACCTTTTTTATTTTCAATCTTTTTGAAAAACTTAGTAAATCTATAAAAATCATCAACCATCACAAAGGCATAATATTCTCCAACATGTGTCCAAGTAAGTCCATGTGAAACCGTTAAAGTGGTTTTGTAGTAGAGATGTGATTTTACTTTGGAAAGAGATTTTGGCTTATTTACCAAATTGACTACATTATACACCTTATCTTATAGAAAATTCAGTTTTTGGCGGCCATTTACTAAATTATTTTCCAAAATATTTGAAATTAAATCCATACTTGCATGACCTACTTTTCAATGCCACAATCATCTACTATGATGCAATGCCAAAAAAATATTATTCATGATTTGATTTACATTCAATATCAATTGTGCAAACGTTGTTTTTTTTCCCCTATAAAAGAAAAAGTTTTTCAATTACTCATGTCTTCTATAATACATCAAGTTGGTTCAAAAATAATTTGAAAATATTTATCGCACAATTGACTAATACTAAGTAAATTATGATTCAAATTTTCTGGTTGAGAATAAGGCAATCCCATATATCTAATGTGTTATGAATCAAATATAGCTCCCATTTCTTGGAGGAAACCAATGATCAATTGAAGAAATTGGATGCATTCGCACGTTGGAAGCCACTGGGACCTATAAACTTGCTTTTAGTTCTAGTTATATTTTAGATCTTTATAGAATAGTTTAAATACTGCCTTTTTCTTTAAAATCCTTATTTCAATTTCATGAAATTTTCGTTACAGTTTTTATTTTAGTGGGACTTCTTTTCATCTATTAAAAGTTTTTGTTATAGTTGGTTATGAAATTTTATGTCACGAATTATTTACACTTTATTTGAGCCCTATCTTGAACTATAACCTTACGACTGTGCATGGTGACATTAGCATAAAGTGAGGTGTTTTAAATGACATATCCTTCGTATTAAGGCATAGGAAATTACGCATAGATTGAAATAATTACAAGAAATTTTTCTAGCCTATACTGATTTTAGTACTTCAATGGACTGCATAGTTAGAAGAAAATAAATCAACAAGACCAAGAAGAAAGGTGATAGGAGGAATTCTTACATTTTAAAAATTATACACACTGATGTATTCAGCATATTTTATCATTTTTATTGATGGTTATTCACAATATAATTATCTCTTCTTGATTTATGATAAAAGTGAAGTAATTGATGGTTTTAAGGATTATAAAGCATAATTAGAGAAATAGCAAAAAAACAGTTTAAACTTGTGAAATTAAATAAAAGCAAAAAATATTTCCGTAATTATATATGATTCAGATTAAAAAAAAAAAGTAAAAAGAAAAAAGTAAGTCTACTTACAAGGCTTCTCGAGGATCAAAGCATTGTTGCTCAGTACAGAACTCTTGGCTCGCCATATCAAACTGGTGTGGCTAGCAAGAGAACCAAATACCTAAATGGACATGCTACAAAGTGTGATTAGCAACTGTAGTGTCCTATTATCTTTGAAGAGTATAGCCCTAAAATTGTTTGTGTGTGTGTGTGTGTGTGTGTGTGTGTGTATATATATATATATTAGTTAGAGTTTGAACTAATGTTGTTACAAAAAAATGTCATTTGAGTTATGGAAAGATTGGAAACTTAGTTTAAGACATGTACATGAATCAGAATGTCTATTGAAGTTAGTGTACCACCAAGAAGAGAAAAAGCTAGAGCCTTTAACAGTCAATTGATTTATCATTCGAGGATCCAAGGGATATAGGCTCCATCATCCATCCCATGCATGTAGGGTTATTGAAGCAATGAATGCTAAGTTTATAGAAAATGAAAAAGAAAAAAATTAAAAATCGAGTAACGGGAGTAGTCAACTTTGATACTTAGTTTTTTCGAGGAAAATCACAGTTTCGAGCATAGTCTTGAATCTTCAAGTAAATAGTTGTGTTTTAAGACAGTCAACAAGATTTTTTCTTAGACTATTAAAAGCCAATTGCTGATGAGTAGCATCACTTAGAAAATATTCTTGTAGATCCAATTTTTCAACATCCTCAAAAGAGAATATTGATTTAACATTGAGAAAATTTACAAGAATTAACAAATGCTACTGTAGATCCTGTCAGTCAATTCCTTTCGACAATATTGTGAACGGACAAGAATTTGACACTATCGGGCGCTGAGGATGACCTTGCTACATTTTCACAAGTCATGAATGATGCCAAATCAACAGCATGGTATAATGCCATGAAATATGAAATGAATTTGGTAGTTACCAATTAAGTCTGGGATCCTATTAAGTTATCTAAAAGAGTAAAGAATATTGGTTGCAAGTGGTCTTTAATAGAAAAAAAAAAAAAAAAACACCTCCCCAAAGTAATATCAAAAAATATAAAGCTAGGTGGTTTGCTCAAAAAAATTTATAATAATATATATTTTTTTAATTTCTAAACTTGAATAATTAATGGCGACCCATTTACAAATAAACTGGGAAAATGACATTCCTAAAGGAAGGTTTACAGGAAGTTATATGAAACAACCATAAGGGTTACCAAGAGTGAAAATAATTGTTTGGTTTGTAAGTTTAAAAATGTTTATATGAGTTAAACATGTTTTCCGTTAATGATATTTGAAGTGTCATAATAAGATGTCTTCGCATGAGATCAGTAGAGCTAAATAATTTTCTTAATGCTATGTGTAGGTAATATTTTTCTCATTTTAAATGGTTCGGACTTTTTTTTTTATGAAGTAAAACAATTTCTTTACAGTAGTTTGATACGAAAGATCTGGTAAAGCGTTTTATATCACCGGTATGGCATAAAGATTCAAAGAGGTAGATATCAAAATGTCATTAGAACGGTGTCAAGAAATATGTATTATCGAAGTCCTTGAGAATTTTTGAATGAAAGACTGCTCAACTGGAGCGTGGCGCCTATTGTTAAAGGTGAAAACTCAATTTGAAATAAAGGCTGAAGTTGAAATCTTGATGCATGCACAAGTTTGTAAAGACTTGATACTGCAGATGCAATAAGAGTGTTGGGAGATACAAAACTAACCCTAGTTTAAAACCCTGAAAGAAAGTGATGTGTGGCAAATGTGTGACTATAGTTGAGAGTTTATATTTTCATTTTATATTTAAGAATGATATTTAACCTCTTAGAATAAGCAATTATATAGAACATAACTATCGTACATTTTATATATTCGTATTATAAAATTTTAAAAATAAAATAAAAAATTTAAAACAAACAAAATATAAAATTTAAAACATGTATCATAACAATCAATAAAAATATGTAAAATTTTAAAAAAAATATAACTTAAAAAATTTAAAATACTAATATAAAATTTAAAATAATTAAGAATTGAAAAAGTTATATGTATTTTAGGTCTAAAGTAGTGTAATTAAATCTCATTATTTAATCTTAAGTTTGAAATAAGAGTTGACTTAATTTATAAAAAAAATGAAGTAATTTTACACTAATTTCGTTTTCTAAAAATGCTATTCCTATGAGTAGCGAAAGCAGGGGTTCTCTGTGGCTCCGATATCCTTGTTCAATCAAATTTCGTGACCCAAAAGTGGATAAATTTTGAACATTGATCGACCAGCATGGTTATGACTAAACTGACATTAGGATAAGTGGGGTTGGGAGCCACAGTAACAAGACACAGATTGATTGAACTACTACCCCATCTTATTTACAAATTAACGCTAATTACATAATTCTAATGTCAGTTTCACAATCAATTTTCAAAATATCATTAAAAAATTAATTTACCCTTCTCCCTACCAAACTCTCAATGGAGGTTGTTACATCATGTATTCATATCCAAAGCTACAAAGCTTTAAAATCTGTTTTCTTGGGGGATTACAAGACACAAACAGAGCATACAAATCCAACAATATTGAAGATTCGTTATCTAGTAAAGAAAGAATCACAATTTAGAATTCTTCATCGAAAACAAAGAGAACTAGAATTTTCGATAAAGTTAGTTACATAAACTAATGGCGAGATTGGCAGTCAGATCTAAGCTGCTCATCAAAAGCCAACCTAAAACCAATCAAATAGATATCTAGGGGAAAGATTTTAAAAATTAAAAAAAAAAGGAAGCAGGTTTATCCTGCCCAAAAGATGATGGGCGGCCATAATCATGCCGGTAAAAGAATGTAATTGGCACAAACTACTGAGGGGACTGAGCAGCCAGGCCAAGCCATGACTTGCTTTCAGCAGCCTTGTACGGAGCTCCCACTGAGCTGCTTGGTTGGTATGGCGCTCTCGCAACAATCCTGTCAAAAGTAACAAACAAAATTATTACAAATCAATCCACCAAATCATTTCACAATATTACTGTTGTCTGTGATTTGAATGTATATAACAGTGGTAGATGATGTTTTCAACTTGATCTGTTTACATATTAGCTTTACCCTTTAGACATTAGTATCATGACACAATTTACCATTCTCCCCATGGAAGACCCGAATACTAAATATACCCAAAAGCTAACTCAATAATAAACATTAAATTGATAGCAAAAAGTTTCGGACACTAGTCACCCAGGTGATTCAGAAGCTAAATTGATATTGTGCTGCATCTGCAGCAAGCCATACGGGAAAGAACGATGCAAAATGTTTTCTGGATATATTTCCCTAGTTCCTACATGTCTCTGCATGCCTACCTATCTTTTCTCTTCTCCAAGAACCTGTGGAGTGAATTTCTCCTCGCAATTGGTAGATCTGCATTTGGGGACAAGAAAACTTCATCAGAAACATTTACATATACATACATACATACATATGTACATGTAAATAGAAATCAAAAGGAATATATATAAAGTTTTACCACAAGTAACAGGTCTTGAAGCAGGTTGAGCATGCTCTGGAATTAAATTGTTGCCAAAGTTAGGAACAATATTTGAGCTAGAGGCAGCCGAACAACTTGGCTCAGTTGAATTTTTCACATGGCTAGGAGTAATTGGACTTGCTGGTTCATTTGGACTTTTGGGCAAACTAGCAGCAAAAGAGTTGTGGATCTGGGCTGGCGTACAAGAAAAGGTAGTAGTAGTATGGCTCTGGGACTGGGAGCCTCCCTCGCTTGCTAATTGCATGATTTCCATGGCTTTGTCAGCTGGAAAATCATTCAACACAATCACTTGTCCAGCATAAAATATAGTCATTTGTGCAGTTTGCGTCTCCGTGGCAGACTTGTTCAGACTAAATA
Organism: Swietenia macrophylla; assembly: GCA_032401905.1. NCBI lineage: Eukaryota > Viridiplantae > Streptophyta > Magnoliopsida > Sapindales > Meliaceae > Swietenia > Swietenia macrophylla. Next base: position 5,216,813 of record CP135561.1, on the reverse strand, counting down.
CATGAGAAACAAATTACGGTAAGTACACAAACTGGAATTTCATCTCTAATAACTATTAATTAATGTAGAATATAACATATTTACGAGTTAAACCCACCTTGAATTTACCATGTTTGGAGTATCTTTCTTCGAAGCAAAACCAGCTTGTTGAGGGAACAGATTAATTGAGTCTAGGTTTCGAGAAGCCGCTATGCTTCCGGGTGAAACATCTCCTGATTTCTCCGTGATTGGAAATAAATTCATTGTTGTAGCTGTTGGCCGCCGTTGTAGCTCAGATACGCCTGCAAAATTTCGATAAATTGAACGAAACATCGTCTCGTCTGTATGATTTCTTAGATTTTGGAATAGCTAATACAGAATTGAAAGCAATGGTAGATATGAAAGAAGAAAAAGTACATGTATTTGACTATTTATAATTCAATAATCAAATCACGTGGGTAAATGTAAAATGTTGAGGTACGAGATCCAGGAACGGGTTTTTTTCCAACAGAATAGAGATCATCCAAACTGAATCTTGAATTAAAAAAAAAAATTTTTTTAAAAAAAAAACATATTTTAGACGGGCAGTTAAAAGCACATGGAACTGTCTTCTGTCTTTTGAATAAGCCACAAATATATATATATATACATATAATTTTAAAAAAAGAAAAAAAAATTAAAGTTTGAGCGTTTCTAGGAGAGACCGAGAGAGAACAGGGAACATGTTCTATGACTGTTGAATGATTAAACAGGAATTGGTCAACTACAAAATGAGATTAGCCTGGATCTGAGATTTACGCTTTTATAAGTAAAATCACATGCTAATTTGCTAACGTGATTAAAATGACTTGCAGATCTAAATTTGATAAGTACTACGAACCGAATTCAACACGATAATTCAAAAGTAAGCTTGAATTCAGATTTCGGAGATGAGATCAAACTCTGATTGAGCTGTATCTTTGTTATACGTTATTCTCAAAAACAAAAACAAAACAAAACAAAGCAAGATTCTCCTCCGGCAACTAAATTCTTTGATTTTCTCTCTCTTATCAGCAAAGCAATCATACCAACAATTGAATTTCTTTAAATTCTTACCATTCGGTTCAATGTTGCATGTAATTCCCAGGCTCAGATCTCCAAAACCCCCCTTCTCTTTCAAGTACCGACTCAAAAGACTACACGTCTGAGAGAAACTCGATTTTTCCGGCGACTTCATCCATTTCTCGGACATACTTCTCCCCAACTAAAATAATTAACAACCACCACCACCACAAAACAAAAAGCAAAATCAAATAAAATGATGATGGGTCAAGTCAGACCAGTGAATGAATATCAGAATTGATTGAATGAATGCCTTGTTCCCTGTAGTTGTTTTAATTTAGTCCGAGAATCTGTATGTATAACCTATTTGTATAGAATAGAAAGGAAGGTAAAAAAAAAATTTTTAAAAAAAAAAATAATAATAATAATAATAAAACGCTTATCTGTTTATTGGGCACGAGGAATACATGGGGCTTAGCTTTTGAAGCTTGTTCCATGCAGCTCAAATCTTTTTTATTTCATGTTATTTTATTTGAGATTTCAAACACGTGTTCTTTGCATTTCTCAACGGCGGTGTTTGCGCGCTCCTTTCGTTATGTCCAGCAACACTAATCACGTTTCTAATGGATTTACGATTTTGCCCTCAAGCCGTAGGGCCCGGGAATCCGAATTCGAATCCGCATCCGATGCTTACTTGAGGCATTACAAAATTTAAGTATTGTATTTAAAGCTAATTTATATTTAAATTTTTCCATCAAAACATAAATAGCCTTAAATACAACACTCATACATTTATGAGTTATTGATGATAAATATAGTTCCAATTAAAATTTCGGAATAATAAATTATCAATTTCTTAAACATAGATTGTTAATTGATTGGAATAAAAATAATAAAAAAAGGGGTAAATTATGAAACATCATATGGATTCAGTTATTTTAATATATAAAAAAATATATAGTTTAAAAAATTATTAAATAGTTTTTAATAAAGTAAAAAAAGATCTTATATATTTTATTTTTTAGAAAAAAAAAAAAAGATATATATGTATCCATTTACTTAAACAACAGAAATTGTGGGAATTAACTTTTGAAAAAAAAAACTTGCAAATTGTCTTTTATTATGTAATTTTGAAGAAATTTGGTCTTATTTGTGTTCTCATCTAAAAAATTAAAAAGAAAAAGTAAGCCAATAAATAAAAAATATAAAAATAATTTTATTTTATTTTTATTTTTTAATCACTTATGTTCATAAAATATAAGTAATGATTTAATTAATGGCATAAAAATTATTTTTGTGTATAAGAATTTCTCTTACTTTTGTGTATGAGAATTTCTCTATCTTTAGAAGGAGGGAAGTCTAGTGTATAGTTATTAAATAATATTTTTATATAATAATTTAATAAAATCTAATTGGAACAAGTCTATACATTAGCAAAACAATCCGTGCCCGAATCTGAAAAAAAAAAAAATCATACATATGTTTGCTTTTTGGATGAAATAACAAATAAAAATTTAGCTCGCTTTTTTTTAAAATTTTTATTTTTTAAATAATATGAGTCCTTACATTATTCATTATAATAAAATTCACCACATTTAAAATTATATCTTTTTTTTTACGGTTTTGATGTTTTATGGACGCTTTTATTGCTTCTTGTTCACAGATGGTAAAGCAATTTTTTCAACTAAGGAACCAAATTTACAAAATCACATTAAGATATTTTTGAAACTTTTTGTCTATAATCCTCTTTCCAAATTTTAGGAAAGAGACAGAGAGATAGAGATTTGTGAGATCCTATTATGTAAATTTGATTCATTAATTTTAAAGATTTTTTTTTTTGTCATTTGTAGTGAAGATAAAATCATAGAATTTTATAGCGAAATGGCCCATTCTCTAAGCCTATTCATAATAATAGTCCAGTCCTCAGATCCTTCATAGTTCTAACAAAAGAAATTTTAATTTTATACAAAATTGTCTCTGTAACCAAATGCCTTTTGTTCTGTTCGCTTGTTTGAGGAAAACGAAGAAGAAAAAAAAAATTGAAACAAAGAAAATAGCAAAGCTACAAAAGCACAAGAAGAAGATTGGATCAAGTTTGTGGATCTATTAGACATAATCTTGCGTTAACAATTGTTGCAATTGATTTTTGCAATTGATTCAGCATATAGTTGTCAATAACAACCAAACTTTGGAAGAAGCTCGAGAAAAGTCAAAAAATCAAGTCCATCATCTTACGGCCCCTTGCAGCGCTTATTTCTAATTCCTTTGCCTGTTATTTTATTGCTAGATGCATTCTTCAGTCCTCTGATGGTCAAATAGTAGTTGGAAAATTATATAAGAGGGAAGAAAAACTACACTAGGATTTGAATTTACCTACAATAAAAAAAAAAATTTCAATTTTGGATTCATAGGTCCATAACGGATTGTTTTGAAGTAAAATGTGTAGATAACATATATAAATGGCGAGTACGGGAAATATTGTTTTGAAGTAAAATGTATTGATAACTGTTTTTATTTCAAATCTACCATAAATACCTTCTCTTAATCTTAAATCATTCCAAATGGCATAGAAATAAGGATTTAATAATTTGGGTTGCTACAACACATCATTGAATGCAAATACAAAATGGCCAATGATAAAAACAACCTATGTAGCCTCAAGTGTCCACTCGTAAAATGCCTCAACATAGACGAGTTTCAAACGTTGGGTGCAATGGGATTCTTTTGGTTTGTTTTGTCAACAATAAGCTTAATATATATTTGAGAGAGAAACAAAAGGGCTCAAGGGCAATTTCATCAAAAACTAGATTTTTTGGTTAAAATTATAAGGATATGAGGACTGGACTATTATTATGAATGAGCATAGAAAATACACCATTTTGCTATAAAATCCAAAAAATAAATAAGGGTTCATAGAATATTAATATATATATATATAATGGGCAATGAATTGAAAAAAAAAAAAAAAGTGTTATTAAGTCATGTTTGATTGTTGCATGAACAAGAATTTTGTCAAATTACAAGGTGATCGATCACTGTAAATGTAGTTACTTGTGTGATAAAAATATAAAACATATTTTTATTTATTATTTTTCAAAAATGCAAGGATCTATACATTATTATTTTTGAATTGAGGCAGAGTTTGGGACCCTATAAACTTGCTGAGAAAAAGTATAAATTATTATTAATGGTTAGAATAAATTACATGTATGCAAGTGTAATGGAAGTCAATGTAAAATCTGAAGTTCAAATTAGCTCAAATTTTAAGTCAAATTTATTTATATTCATATATTATTCTTAAAAAAAAAATAAAGGAGAAAAAAAATAAAAAAGCACACACATGTCGTTGGAAAATTTTTTGGTGGCACCGAAAGTGCAACGTGGCCTAATAACGAAACGGAATCACCCAGACATAATGAATCACGGATGGATATTTTCGTAAAATTTGTTAATTGATAATCTCAATTAAAATAATCAGCCCCCACTAGGGTAAACGGCGTTAGATGCGGTTTCGGTTCCATTTTTAAGTGCTTTTCTGCTACGACAGAGGTGGGTCCCACTCACAACTGACGGTACCCTCACCCCTCCCTCATAAATAATAATAATAATTAAAACCATCGGGCAAGTGCACATTCCCTCCGCCAAAAAGGACAAGGAAAACGTACAAAACTACTGTCGACGGGAATTCCGCGTGGGAGTAACGGCTGTAATCTCATTTGTTATTCTCAAATGTCTACAATCATTTTTGCTAGCCTGAAATTTTATTATCCTGAAAAATGTCTGGTTAACTCTCATGCACGGGGATCAAAATAAAATAAATAAATAATTTCTATATCAATGATTAAAATAAATTATTGATTACATATATATATATATAAACTACAATATTACAACGTTACGAAAGTGTTTATATAATAAATATTTGTAATAAATTTTGTTTTTACAAAGAACTAATAATTTATGTTTCCAAATGTTCATTTGGAAAAAGAAAAAGCTTTTAAAAAGAATAATTTGATGTATAAAATTAATTCTTTGTTGACATTCATGTATTCCAAACTTGAGGAGACTGATTTTGTGTATGCATGTAACTCAGGATAAATCTAAGACCTTATTTTTCCAACATAAAAGCTAAATCCCAAGAATGTTATTAAGTTCACCAAAGTTTGGCATATTAAGCTGGTTATATTACCAACTTTGACGAATGATAATAGCCTTACATAATTTCCAATGTGTTATATATACAACCAAAAACGCTACCAACTGTAAATAGTAGGGTATCTTCTATATATATTTAAAATAAAACTCTTAAAATATATTCTAAACTATAGATAGAGCATTCCGTAACATTACCAAAGAAAAAAGGAAAAAAAAAGAAGAATTTTAACAATGACAAACAACTTTGTGAATAGTAAGAACGGCATTGCGTCGACAATTATCATCATGTCCTCGTTTTTGTTTTGAAATGATATTTATGTCCCTAACTTGTCCCCATTCGGAGAAGAGTTCCTTGTTTCTGACCTGCCTCATTTTAAGGATGGGATGCCATTCTCTGGCTGTGTTTGTTTAATAATATTTAGTAAATAAAAAAATACACAAAATATTAATAAAAGTAAATAATTTATTAACATTCAGATATAAATTAAAATTAATAATTTATTAACCCATTAATTTATTATCCTTGTGTTTACTTTAATTTATATATAAACATTAATAAATTAACATATCAACAAATTAATCTATCAATAAATTATAATTTTAATTCTTAATAAAAATAATAAAAAATAAAATGAGATAAATTAAATTAAAATAAATATTTAGAGTTTTATAATTTTTATTAATTTTGTATAAAACATATTTTATTTGGTAGATGCAAAATTAAAATCTTAAGACTTTTTTTGTTTCTTTTGTTCATTTTGCAGTAACTTACTAAAAGACTTAAATAAGTATAAATGGACATTTACGTATAACAATTTTTTTTATTTATTTGATAAAATTAATTTATATATATATATATTAAAATATAATTTTGCATTGTTTTTATTTTTTAATTTTAAAGATGTTTTGATAGACAATAAGGGTACAAAGAAGATGCGACAATTTGAATTATTATATAGTATTTACATTGTGTCATAATTGTATTATGTTATGCTAACATAAATTCAACTTATTTAATAACCATGTAAGAAGTAAAATTTTAATCCATCACAATTATTAAATAGTAAAATAAATTGTAATAATTTTACTTATTTAATAAATTTTTTAGTATTTTAATATATTTTTTTATAATATTTTCTTAAAATTAATTAATTTTA
>CP135561.1:5102517-5205576 GCA_032401905.1 Swietenia macrophylla | reverse complement strand
ATATAATATTTTTATTTAAATTAATAATCATAACATAATTAAATCATGTGTAAAAAATTATAAATTTAAATTTAATATAATTATTAATTATGTTTTTTTTAATTTATTTACTCATCCCATTTAATAATCTTAGGAAGAAATTTATAGACATCCCGTGAAAACACAGAAAAAGATAAATTTCTGTCCGGTTCACAGTTTACAGTTCGTCGGCAAAAATGTCCTCAATCGCAAGAAGAATTTGCCTTGCATACTGGATGGGAAGTATTATTATCTTTATCTGACGTTAAAATATTACCATAAAAACGGAGAGAGAGAAAAGAAAGCGTGGGGATTTTTTTTAGTGAATCGTGGGACGGTGCGCATGCATCGCACACCTAGTAAAAAGCATTACTTTATTATAGGGATGGTCGCGGGGCGGTCCCCGCCGCATGTGAACCAGCTGCACTCTTAGATTCATTGCATTGGGATATTTTCGTCCGTAACCCTGTCAGAATTATGGCTTAATATTCACCGTTACCTTTCGAGTTCTGAAATCAGCCTTCAATACCGACGTGGATTGAATTACACTGGACAACAATAAATTAAATAAATATTTATACTTTTGAGCGTGATATTATATTATAAATTAATATATATTTAACATAATAATACATGAAACTGTATTAATATTTAATTTTTTAAAAAATATGTTAATACTTAATATATAATAAATAAATTAATAAATAAATAAAAGAGTATTTCTTCTTCTTTTAAAATAAGAGGTGATTTTAATTATGTCGGTATTTAAAATTCTTTTACCTTCTCTATATTATTATATTTTTAGAGTTAATAATTTTATACGAAGAATTATTAAACTCAATCACTTGTTGCTATTTCTCTTTAATTTTCTATTGTGGAGGTACTCAAATTGGATCAGTAATTGTTTTTTTAATTTTCTTGAAAACTTAATTGATTACTTGCAATTACATAAATTAATAGTTCAAATCACACTTAAAATAGGGCATTTATCATTTTTGTGTGGGGGCACACACAAACACACATATATATACTATTTAAAAATTATATTTATACTTGTTTTGGTAATAAAAATTAAATTATTGAGTCAACTATTTTTTGATTAATATGAAATTTATTTTTACTAGATAATCTAATGAATGGTTGAAATATATTATATTAGTATCTATAAAAAATAATTGATGTGATACAGCTCTAATTATTAATTTATACTTAATCATAATTAGTTATTATAAATCTAATAATTTAGTTTGCTTAAATTTTAAATTATGAAAATTTTAAACATTTATTTCTTTAATTTTATAAAAATATAGTCTGTCGAAAAACACGTGCAAGACACTTTTACTAAATAAATAATTAACACAATTTTGATCTAAAATATCTAATACAAAAGTTATTAAGTATTGTATGTACTATAACATAAAAAAAAAAAAAAACCCACATTCTTAAGTAAATACAATTGCTCTAAAATAAAATTAATATCCTACCGTTCTGAAGAACCACATAAATGAGTCATTACTGTCATCAAGCAAGAAAGCGCCTCCAAACAAATATGTTTTGTCCATGATCATTAATCCCTAAAAATGGTGCATAAATTATATTACATGCATCAATTCGAAATGTTTGTGTCCGAAATGAGAACATCCCCAAAGTAGTCGTAGTCCACCTTATCCCTGCCACCTGACCAAAAGAAATTTGTTAAGCAATTTTCAGAATTGACTGGCAGTGTGAAAGAATGAAGGATCATCCACTTGCACATGTGAGAAATAATTGATTAAACTTTGGCCATGTATGAGTTGGTGACATAGAAAGGAAGTTAAAAATTTGCTTGCGCAAATCTAGTAATTTCTACTTTTGTCGATGCAAAAATAGCCTACCAATCAACACATTTTAGTCTCTTATCTTTTAATGGTAATAACAGGTTATCTGAATTCTGGCCACTCCGATTTCAGAAACTTGAATTTAAGATACATCAATTTTCGATAAAGAATCCTGCTTTGTCTCCAGGAGCACTTGCATTTACATTTGTTCAATACAAATCTGGCATTTTTCTGTTAAAAAAAAAAAAGAAACACTGGAGAAGAGAAAGAAGAAACAAAACACATAAGGTTTTAAGCATCCACTAAGCAATGGAATTTTTTATTTCACTGAAAAACAATCAAAGCCCAAGTTCATCAAACAATTAAAATTAAACAAATTCAATCACAACATAAAATTCTGAAACAATTTGAAATGAATGGTCCATAACCATGATAAGCTAAGAACATCGCAATGTGCCCCTAAGAAGAATCTAAGGTTCCTAACATGAGAAACATGCAGAGTACGTGGGACGATCGTACTAGGAGCTGCTCGGGATTATTTGCTATTTGAATAAGTATTAGCTATTTATTTGCTGATAGTTTTTAGTCCTTATTTTTAGCTGTTAAGATCGTGAGTTCAGGAGAAGGTTGTTTTTTTTTTTCTTATGTATTTAAATTATTCTACTATGCGGTAATAAAAATATTCATTCAAATTCATATATTGTGGCTCATTCTGCGATAAGAAGAATTCTATCTAATTATTTATAATAGTTTTGATTGGGACCTATCACTTAGTATCGCAGCTATAACTATTATACGATGGCAACTAACAAGGAAAGAATCGAAAAAATTAGAGGCTGGGCTAGGAGGACTTCAAGACGATATGGGTCAATTGAAAATTGGTCTTAATGAAAACTTATATCATGTGGAGGAAACCATCAACAGGTTATCAGCAGCTTTGCTCTTCAACAAGAATGATCTAATAGCAATCCTAATCACTGCAATGGTCGTTTTCGCAGCAATAGAGGCAACTCCAATGAACATACGGAAGGGGCATGACAAATGTTCTCATCCAAGTTGGCAAAGCTTGAATTTCCAAGATACTCAGGCGATGATCCAACCGATGGTTCAAGAGAGTGGATCAATTCTTTTAATACCAAGGTATCCTGATAGCACAAAAGGTGGCGTTAGCGTCATTTCATCTTGAGGGTGAAGCTATTCAATGGTGGTAGTGGTTACGTTGGTCCTATAAAGAAGAAGAGAGAGAAGTGACGTGGACAGATTTTAAAGAACTCTGGGCTCATTTCGAACTTACAGAGCGCGAATATTTTGATGAGGCTTTATCAAGAGTGAAACAGGTGAGCTCACCAAGAGACAATCAGAGAGAATTTGAAAAGCTAGGAAATCGGGTGCAAGGATGGACACAAAAGGTGATAGTTGGAACGTTAATAGTACGTCATAAATTAAAAATTACAAATAGTATTGTCAGCAAACCAGAAAATAAATATCGTAAAAAAATAAAAAATTATTTATTTACCAGGAACAATATAATAAATTTTAGTATTATATATTTATATAAATATAATATAATAAATTTGGTTATATTTTTATATCAGATACTTGTCTAACTCCAAATATAGATTAAATATATTTTTTATATTAGATGATTTATCAAACCACAAATATAGATAGAATATTTTTGCGTCTTTATACTACCCATATAATTAGAAATTAACTTAAAGTACCTCCTGTGTTTAAATTGTTAATTATTTTTTATATTTTTTCTTAAAAAAAAATGTTAAAGTAAAACTTTAGTACACTTTTAAAAATATAAAATATTATATATTTATAATGTTATTTTAGAATTTTGATTTAGACCTAAACTTTTGGTTTGAACTTTCTTTTAAAGCCCAATCTCTCTCTCTCTCTTTCTCTCTCTCTCTCTCTCTCTCTCTATATATATATATATATATATCTCAAAATTTATTTTTATGAAATAACGTTATTATTATTTTTGATTTTAACGTGTGATCTAATAAGTTTTCGTAATATTGGTAGTAATACTAAAATTTAATTTCGATATCACAAACAATGAGTAGTATATAACAACATATCTTGATTGCCTAAGTGACGAGAATATTAATGGTTTAATATCAACTTATTAGTGATCAATATTACTGTATAATTTAATTCTTTTATTTAAAATATTTCAATTGAACACGAGACATAAAATATGTTACACTTATATAATTTAATTTTATATTTCTTTAATATTTTGAGTATATTTATTCTAATAAATAAAATCAATATCACATATTGACTTATTTGATATGGTTATACATTTTTATAGTTTTACTTAATTAAATGACTCAAAATATCACTCCTATTATATAGGAGGAACAAATTTTATCTTAATCATATACATGTTTCTACCGAGTTATAATATATTTGATTATTTTCTTTATAATTTATTTTGTTACAGATGACGTTTAAAAATATTATAATATATCATTCTCAATATTGAAAATTATAATGATCTTAAGTATAAGGATTATATATATCATTATCATTATAAAAATTGCTTATAATATTTATTTAATGACACATGTAGTGTTCTCATGGTGAGTCGGTTTAGTATAATAGTTCATTAATTTGTACATATGTATTGATTTAATATCTCTTATTATAACACACAATATATAGTCATTAGTTACTATATATACTAGTGTCTATGCATTATTATTACCTTATTTAAAATAATATTTGGTTAGAGATATTTAAAAATAGTATATAATTAATTAAACCTACTATTTTAAAGACATTATTATATTTATTAAATACACAGATATGTAATAATAAAATAACAAAAAATAAATAAATCAACAATATCATGATATATAATAAATAAATATGCTAAATATAAAAAAAAATACTATTAAATTTAGAGCATAGAGCAATAAGTATTCAGTTGTTTAAACCGAAATCATTAAAAGATGCAATTAGCTTAGCACGAATGGGAGCTAAATCATTAGTGAAGATTCACGTGGCCTTTACAATCCAACCACTTGTAGCTTAACCTTTCTACCCAAAAAAATCAAAATAACACTATCCATGAAATGTCTCACTTGAGATAAAATGCAAAAAAAGGTGAGCATAAGGCTTCTATTTTAATTATGATAACAAATTTACCTTAGATCATAAATGTCGAGAACTTTAGCTCTTTTTGTTGTAAGGGAACTTGATTACAATCAATGAAGATGACATGAACGAGGGTGTAGAAAAGCCATTGCCAATGAACAAACTAAACTCGAAACCTACTTCCATATTTTAACTAAATGGTCAACTTCTAAAACCATGTGAATTACAGCTAAAATTGAGTATTATGAGGTAGTTGTTCTCACTGACAGTGGTTCTACATGCAACTTCATTAGTGAAAATGTAGTTGAAATACTACACTTACTTATGGTTCTAATAGAGCCATTCAAAGTCAAGATAGCCGATGGAAAACTATTGAAGTGGCAAGAGAGGTTCAAGCATGTGCGTGTGTTACTTTAAGGTATTCCTTTCTCTTTTAGTCTTTACTCTTTGCCACTAATTAGGTTTGACTTGGTGCTAGGCATACAATGGTTAGAACAATTAGGAATAGTCATATGCAATTAGAAAAAAAATGACAATATAATTCCAATTGAAAAATCAAACTCACAAGCTACAAGGGACAGATGCGCAACTCATTCAAGCTCATCCTTGAAAACTATTTCAAAGGAATTATTGCGAGGAAGTTTTATATTTGTGGTTTACTATAATTTGCTACAAATTAAGCACGACATGCAACAATTGATTAAAGTATTTTAGGAAAATTTTCAAGAGCCCAATCAACTACCTTTAACAAAAGAGAATATTACTAAACTGCTTTTTGTGTCACAAAAGTCGTTAAGAATATTTATTCACATCTTTTAGTCATTGTAATCGATTTGATAGGATGTACATAAAGAAAAAATTCAATAAAATACCTTGGACTAATTTGATTAAGAGGTGGTGGAAAAAGCTACCAAGTAAATCTTTACCTACATATAACTTGCAATAGTTGAACCTTAATTCTATAAGTCCTTTCTCCATGGAGGTTTACAATACAATCATGAAATGGCTTAAGTATCCAAATGTTTTGGAGAAGGAATAACTGTTTGGATCACACCTTAATAAATTTGGGGTATTCTTAATAGCAGCAATTGACTAAATGATTTAATTAGTGTTTAGTCCTTGTGTTGATTGATGATTTGCTATAAAAATATTTTGATCACTTATATGTTGTGCTATGTTATTTTACATTAGCATATAGATGAGTACATCTCTATGGTAGCACACTGACAAGTGTTTTATTTAAATGCAATCTTCTAACATTGGACATTTCTTTTGGTCCATTTTTATATAAGTGAATTATAATTTATATTTTGTTATTTGAGGGTGCCTAAGGCACATTTGTATTAAATATATAATTTCAAAAGTTGAGTAAAGTGATAAATATATTTAGAAGTGTACTATTATTTCTTAGTATGACAAAAATTTGGTATTTATTTATTTTATAAGAAAAATTATGTTAAAATTTTTTCTAACATGTTTATATTTGTATTATAGTCAACATTATTAGTGTAATGGAAGGTTAGGGAGCAAGGTACTGTTCAACAAGGAACATTATCTACAAATGAGAAAGTAGATTATTATTTGTTAGGAACTAAGGATAGGATTCATAAGCCATTATTAAAGGTAGAAGTTGTGTACATCCTTGCAAGTGTATGCGAGGGCTATTGGGTTGCATGTGTATTTGACATATCTAAACCAGAAATCATAGTTTATGATTCATCATTGCAATATCGCTCAAAGTCCAAATTCAGCACAACGATGCAACATTGTGCATGTTCTTGCATTATCTTATGCAAAAGGTTAGGTTATAGCTTGCAATAGAAGATTTTGATAGTTCATCTCTTATAGCGTACGGATGTATCAAAAATGACATATCTTATTAATTATGGGCAACAGTGCTTATGAAGTTTTTACATGTAAATATATTGAATTTTTAATACTTAATAAATCATTTGAATTTACACATAAGTAAGAGATCTATTTTAGGTAGAAAATGACACTTGATTAATGGACATGATATATTCAGTAGTGATATGTAACTATTTTTATAGACCAAATGTATTCATTAGTGATACAATTATACGCTAAATTATTAACATGCATTTTAGTTACCAATGAACTATGTCAAATGCATAAAAACTAAATGAAAAACACATAATTTAACAATACATAAGTGATTACATGAAAATTAATTAGTTGGAGGAGCAATTATATTTTGACATATTTTTTGATTGTGACCAATTTGCTTGCAATGAGAATACGTTTATAAATAACATATTCCCTTGCTGATGGCATTCATTGCTTTTTAAGTCTTTTAGTACGGACACATCTTATTAGTGGCTTAACTATAATGGCTCGAACATCATCTGTGACAACCCAATTATAATCATCACAAATTGACAAATCAAATCTGCATACAATGATATAAGTGTGCTATTTTTGTAAATATTTAAGTGAAAGAAGTGTTAATTGCTCCAAATATGTTTCATTGTTATTAGTTCATATGCATAAGATTGTTGTTGTAGATTAAATAGTCAGCAAGTACATGTTTTATTACATAAGTTCACAACCAAGTGATTATCATTATCTTTAACTTTAAACTAAGCTTAGGATACATAATAGACTATCATTGCATAATGCAACTCTTTTTGCCGTTAATCTTCTTCTATGACATGTCAGTTAGGTAACCCTAAAATGCAATAGCTACCAATCTTCTGACATAAAACCATTATTGTAATATAGTATGAATGTAATTAGCTAAAGCCATGATTGAAAGGTTTATGCATTCTTTAATAATGCATTAATACTATCCGCTATATTGATGGTCATCGTGTATATCTTGAAAAAGAAAAATGTGATTAGACTTAGTTATAAAAGCCAACTTTTGTCTTTATTCGTAGCTTCTGGATGCATAATTTTGAAAAATAATCATTGAACTCATTTCTTTTTAACACTTTTGCTACAAGAAAATACCTTGACATGAATGGATTACTCTTTCTCACTTCATATTATATTTTGCCTCATATTCCTATAAATGTGGTACGTACAAATTCATATGATGATTTGGAAAACACTATACGTATATTCATTCTCAATATTGTTATAATGGTTTAACACTAATATTAAATTAGATATAACCCTAGCTACTTCTCTCAATTTTAGAAAAAGCATTCCCACGATGCACCATTCTTTAAATTCCTAATCCAAAATGCTAATGGATAAATTTAATCATTATCATTAAAAGCGACTATAATGAATAAAATTTTCCTATGCACCTCTTTCAAAAATGTGTCATCGATGGTAATAACCAATTTAAAAAAAGATTTGAAAACTAAAATTGATGCATCGATTCCTCTTTTTTTTTTTTTTTTTTTTATGTAAATGACTGTACCTAGATGGAATAGATAAAAATATTTTAATTTTATACTTAAAATAAAGATTTGTTAAAAATATGTCAAAACATTATAAATAAAGATTTATCGTATACAAAGTTTGAAACAAGTTGATAAATTGTTGTACTTGGAATTTTATTTTTTAAAACATGACAGTATAAGAGTAGTTTAAGAAATAATTCTTTTATATCTTTAGCAACTATTGTGCGTGCTACTTCTTTAGCAAGGCAAGCGTTTCGATATGGCACATATACTCTACATTTTTTTTTATATGTTATAATGAATGTTTGCTAGAGTATAGATACTACCAACTTCTGTGAATTTATCTTTCGCTGCTTCACCAATTAATTGAATATTTGTTTGACAATGTTTATCCTTGACAAGGTTGGTTTAATAATTGTGAGCTATGTCGATATGACTAATGCAAAAATATGCATCCTTATTAGTCTTAATTGCATGAACTTGTCATTAATGATATATTTTACCCCATAGTGATTTGTTATAGGCATGAAAATCTTAAACTGAAAATGTCATTTTAATGTTATCATGCTTAACTAATGGTGTAATTGTTGCTTGCTACCTTATATGTGTTTAATACACACATCACTAAATGAAGAACTTGATATTTCATCAACCACGATGTTGAATGAAAGTAGAAGATGAGGTAACATGTTTGTTCTTGTTCTCTAACTTATACCATAATGAATCTGATAATATTCATCATTTATATTTTTGTTGATCTATTTTTGAACATTACTTTCACATGCAAAGATCGGTTGTTGAATCTTTGGTTTACTGTTATAATGAACATTAGCAGGATTGAGGTTATGATATTGAGAATATCTGCTATAGTCATTTTTGTTGTAATGAAATAAAGAGACATACGATTCTAAATGATGCACATGTAGAAAATAATGTTGAGCATATATTTCATTCTATTATATGGAAGTGGAGAGACATACGGTTTTAAATAAGACATATGTGTAGAATAATATTGAGCATGTATTTCATGCTGACTTGTTGGTTTCAATGCATGTAATGTATCATTAACTTAGTTCTTTCCACTAGAAGAAAAGAATGGGTATCATTTACCAATTCCATTATTTGCCACGCAATTCATGCTAATCAATGTTGCTATATAAACCTTCATATTAACAAGATAATCATTATTTGTTCTTAAAAAGGCCTCAAGTTCGCAATCATTTATAATGTCTACCATCATTATATGTCTAAAGTGTAATATTCTGCAATTCTATTACCATGATATCATAATTTCTATCCTAAATCTTGTATTCTTCCAGACCCTTTGATGTTGTAGCTTTATGTTCATTATTGTAAGTTTAATGCCTCCTCTCCATTACAGTGAATCATGGCTTTTGAAATATGATGTTCATTCTTTCTTTGTTTATTCTTTGATCTAATCAATTTTAAATTGGTTTAAGTATGGTATGGTCCTATAAAATTAGTTCAAAGGTCTCTAAGGTAGTTAGGGAAAATTATAACTTAAATATATAATTTTGGGTCCTTGAATATACTTCGATATTTTAACTATAACTTAAGCTATAAAACTCATATTGAAGAGATTCTTAATGTGTTGGAAAGCTAATAAATAGATCTACATTTTTTATGTTGAATCTTCCTTAAATTATAAATAAAAGCTAGTCAAAATGGTTAAAATAGTAAGCTCATCACTAAAGCCCAAGCCCACGCTGGAATTATATAACCTCTTACTATTCTTCATCTTTTTCATTTCCTTTTTATTTTCTTAAGCATAGGCTATGATTTTGCTCACTCAAAAAATTCCACAATCAAGCTCTATTACTTATTAATCTTGTAAGATTCAAACTTTAAAAGGTTTAAAGTATAATTTCCTCCTTGATTATTTTATTGATTGTTGATTTTAGTTGAGTCTTAAAAGTGAATTTTTATGGATTTTATGATTTAAATTGGATTATGCCTTGGTAATAGATTATAATACATGTTTATGAAGTGTTATGAATTATTAAAGGAATAATGGAGCATTAAAAACCCTTAGAACCATTAAATTTTATGAAACCTGAAATCTAATAGTCTAATGAATAGTATTTATATTCTTATTCATATCTTGAGTTTTGGAATCCAAATTGAGGCATTGTAAAATTCTCTAGAGACTAGTGACACTATGGAATAACATATTTAAAAATTAGGATGATATAAATTTGGAGAAATTTCCAGTAAAGATTGAAATTAAATTGTTATGTTAGTAGAGGTATGTTAAAATAGGTGTGGGTTTTTTAAGCATAACTTGAGTTGTAAGAGGTATTTTTACATAATTTATAAGGTATATGAAACTGGATAAATAGAATTTATGATCTAGAGATTATAGTTTCCAAAATTTCAAAGATGATATTTTAGATGAAATTATGATTTTGATTAGGTTTTTGAAAGTGCAGAAAAATAGCATGCAGGAAAAATATTATAACTTTAGTTAGAAGTATCAAAATCATAAATAGTTTTTTTTTCATGAAATTAGCCATGTATAGTTTTCTAATAATATATCATATGTGTAAATATCATGAGTAAAGACTGAGATAGAGACATTGCAAACTCACTCATTGTTTTGATGAAATTGTTATATTTTAATTGTTATACATTTTACGCGATATCCTCCATCGCAAATGGACTAGTCAAAAGACTTTCAAATAGCGCTATGAGTGAATAAATTTAATTTTAAATGATCATATTTAATTTAATTTAATAAGTGAAAATATAAATATTTTTTTGTTTTCTTATCTAATTTTCTGAAGTTGTATATTTTAATAGTTTTCTATTAAAGTATAGATTGATTTGTGAATATAGTTTTATTATGAAAACATGTGGTTTATGAAGTTTGAATTAATTTATTTTTGAATGATACTTATAAGTTTATTAACATAACCATGATTGATTATTTCTGATATCTATTTCTGTAAAATGTTTTGTAATATATCTGTATAAAGCATCATTTTTTGTTTTATAATACAAATTTATATATATATATATATATATATATTTGGCTTGGATTTTTAGTTTTCTATCCCCTTAATCGAGAGCCATAAGGGAGGGCGAACATGTGCCCTAATTGTATATTATGATATATGTGTATGTGAAGGTACTGATATAGAGTGAAAAGTAGGCAGCGAAGGGGAATTTGATATCTGACACTTAATATATGTTTATTTGTACATGTATTTTTGATATATCTGATTTTTTAAAATTAATTTATAATTTTGTAGAAAGCATGCAGTTATTACATTGAAATATTTTAATATTATGAAAATTTTTTAGTTATTTTACGAAATTTTAGTTCTATGCTTTTATACTTGAGAACGAATTTATTAGCTAAACTATATTTTTTGTTTTCAATATCTACTCATTGAGTTTTCCATTTTCAGTTTTGTAGGATCTAACTCTTATGTTAGCACTCGTAAAGAGTTCAAAAAGCATACTATGACGCTAGGGCATATTTGCAGTACCTTAGTAGCCTTTATTTTTGCATGGGACCATTTGATTTGTGTATATAAAGCTTAACGCCGATGATGTACATGACATATAATATTTGGTATGGTTTTATTATAGCGCATTGTAACCTTAGAGTCTTTGTTTACTATTTATTTACTGTAGCTACGGCTTTGGGCTATTTGATTGTTGTTCATCAATTTCATATTTCTTTACTGAAATTTGTATATACATGTAAGTTCTTTTTATATAATTTGCATTTATCTTAGTTTGATGTCTACATATTTAGGTCTACATATGGGTTTTGTTTGAGACTTATAAGGTGGATTGTCTTTACCTCCATACCGATCATGATCGCAATTTTTTGAAAGCTTGAGTCTGTACACTCTTTAAATGCCATTCTCATTACAATCTTTATTTTGCTGAACTTATATATAATTTGTTATAAAACAAACCCAAAAACTCTTCATACTTAATATTTTTGGATATACGCATTGGTTAAAATTTTACTTTATTGGTGTATTTCTTTTCTTCATTAGGTAGAATTTTTTAATATTTGCTATAACAAACAGTAATTGTAACAACAACAGTCATATTTACGAGATAATAGATTTGAAAGATTTGTAAAGTGACATAAATATAGACTAAAATACTAAAATTCACACATAAATTAAATTGCACAATATATAAAAATGTTATATATTTTACAAAATTACTCTTAAATAATTTTAAAATTATAAACTATCACAAAAATTTTAAAATATAACAATTAGGTCTCCAAACATATATTCTGACCAAGTTTGGCGCAGCACTATGCATGTGTAGAACTAGGTTTTGTGCATGTATGAAACATGAGTTTCACGCACAAACGTGGATGAAATTCAAGTTCTATGAATAAGTTATGTGTGGATCTATGTGCTTTTTAGTTAAATCGGTTATTCAACCCCATTTTTCAATATTTCATTCAATTTTTTTTAATAAATATAAAAAATTAACACACTTACCTTAGTATTTTATTGAATTTATAGATATAAAATTTTTTTATTTGTCAAAGAAACAGAGAAACAATTGGTCGAAACTTGTCTAAGAATGAATGGAAATGTGAGAATGAAAAAAGAAAAAGAAAACTTTGTTTCATTTTGTTATTGAAGGGTATTTTTGTTCAAGCATATGTTATTTGGCATGTTTGGTCAACTAATTAATAAAATGACTAGTTTGGTAAATGCATAACAAAGTTGGTTATTTTGAAAAATTTTTCTTTTATATAACAAGGAAAGAATTAAGTAAAAACATTGATAAATGTTTCAAAGGGAGGCTTAATTTTAGAATTTGCATGCAATGTTGAGGTAATCGTTGGTTCTCTTGTGCACGATTTCTTTGTAGGTGAGGCACCTTCTTTTACATCATCACGTTGGCAAGATATCTTCTTTTGAGCAACATAACTTTTGTCATAGTTTGGAGAAGTCATAGTTTCCTTTTAAGTAGTTGTACAATTTCTTAACTTAAGGATGAGACATCTTTTTTCGAGTAATTAAACATAGCTTCTCAATGTCACATTTGGCAAAGTCACAGTATTTCTTTCAAGTAGTTACATAGTTTTCAAACTCAAGTTCACAAAAGACACGAAAGTATTCTTTTTAATATTGAGAAATTTTGACAAAATAAGATAATTCTTTCTATGTTTTTCCAGGACTTAATTTAAATAACAATAATAAATCATTTTCCTAATAGTTTTAGGTTATAGAGATTCCTTTTTATAATGAATAAGAGTTATAAACCTTAAGTTTTGGAGAAGGCATGAGAAATTCTTAGGTAGGACAATCTTACCATATAATTAATGAATAAAAGGAAAATCATTTATTAGTGGTAAATGAAAAAAATTTAAAAGTGAGTTATATAAATTTTTTTCACTATAGTAGTTAAAAGTGAAACTCGCTTTTGATTTTTTTTCATCTACTACTAATGAATAAATCTCTCTTTCCTTATTAATTGGATAGTCTTTCTACGTTACCAATGCTGATATAATAGTACCGTCCCATTTAAAACTTGCTTGAAGGATATTGATGAAAAATTAGTGTACAAGAATTGTACAGCAACTTTAGCTTGATGTCTTTATTTCCTTCTTATTTTATGTTCACCTCTTGTTAATTTTCTCTTCAATTTTCTTGTATTAAAGCTGATGATGAAGCCATATTTAATGCAATAATTATATTATAAATAATTGAATATTTATCTTTTTGTCATTAATATCATATATTTTTTATAGTTAAGTATTGCTTTGATTAAACTAATATTTGATTTCATAATTTTTAAAAAACTAACTTTGATTTTACGTTTTCAATAAAAGTGGATACATAGGTTGCTTAGGGATTACAAAAATTAAGCAAAGAAGAAATTACAAAAGATTTATATAATTTGAGCTTTAGCATAAAATATTGAGATGATAATGGATTCATTTTTTAACTATCATTCTAATTGGATATTAATATTTACGATAAAATAGTAGGTTAAACATCAAAGGATAGAAATGCATAACATAATGCCAAAGTTATATAGCATAAACTAGGGTTTGGCGATGATACATCAAAATGCTGTAGCATTTATTTTTTTAACTTTTGTATTATCAGTTTCATATTTTTTATCTATATTTTAAGTATCATTTGTTATATATTTTTAATTTTTCTTGACATATTTTAAAATTTTTATTACGTATTTTAAATACTGTTTGTTATTTATTTTATATATTTTAATATTATTTTTCTTTGTTTTATATTTTACAAAAATTGTTTCAAGTTTCATAATTGAAAATTTTTTGAGATGTAATACTACCTTGAGGTACCATAGCTAATTCCTATAAACTAAGTAGATTTTATTTTAATAGAAAAAAAAATATTAAAGTAAGTTCATGTCAGAATAGACAAAAATTAACTCTTAAGAAAAGTATTATTTATTGTAGTAATACAACTCTAACTAAGATGTTTACTGACAACTTTAGGGTAACTTTTCGAGACTTTTCCTACCCTTTGATTAAAATATGAAAATTGCCGTCTAATATCTTAAAATTTTGTCAAAAAATCCACACGTGGATTGTCATTGACAACAAAACAAATTATTTGGTGCCATCAATTACTAGAAAGGACGTGTTTTTCATCAAATCAAAATTGTTATTATTAAATAAAAGATGTCAACTACAATCACATTTCTCCATAATACCAATTTAAAATTATTTATGTAGTAATAAACTAGATTTTAAGTAATAAATTATTGTATACAAGCTAAAGGTATAAAATAAAAATTATGTTTTACTCTCATTATTAATTAATTATCAAAATATTCTTTCAAAAGTATAATTTTGTGAAAGATATGGCATCGAGCTATTCTCAAATTTCACATAATAACAAGTTTAATCTCTCATATTTTGTAAATATAACTTTTAATCTCTCACTTTACATTATAATAATTAATTTAATCGCATTTATTTTTTAAAGTTTTTTATTTCAACATTTAGATAGATAAAATTGATAAATTTTCACTCACTATTCCTATTGTTATCACATATGCAAATTTACTAATATATCTACTATTACTTGTCATGAGTATCTACAAATTTGCGAAAATTTATTATATATATATATATGTATGTATGTATGAAATTTTAAAAAAAATCTAAAATTATTAATATTGCTAGAGTTATATAAATGTTGTATTTTTATTCACAATTTTTTAATTAGCATGTTTAATTGAAATTTCCATGAGAAATCGTTGAAAATTTTGATTATGGAGTCTTGCAATTAGACGAATTTAGATAGGAGACAATGTGAAAAGAAGCTTATACTCTTGCAAGTTTTGATTTAAACATTGAATGCAAAAGTTAGCATTACTGAACATTCACTGAATGACAAATGAGCAGTTCCCAATTATGTCTAAGGAATAAAATTAAAGACAATATGAATAGGACATGATTATACCCATGAAATCCACAAGTTAATATTACTAAAGTGGTATTTACATAATATAATAAATGCATAACATGAGTTCGTATAAGTCAGTGAATTTACTTAGTCCTTTTAACGGGTGAGGTATTTAAAATGGTAAAAAGACCTTAGCACTCATCCTTAATTATTTCCTAATACCATTATCATTATTAATACCTTGTAGTATAATTTGATATTTTTATCGCCTTTTTAAAATTTTCTCGTTAATTTTTGGTGATCTTTCGACATAGTTTGACATTCTTACAATTTATTTAAAATAAGAAAGAGTAGGTTGTGATTAAATGCAAAGATTTAACCATTAAACAAACTTGATTTTTAATTATCATGTGTAAATTGTATTATAATATATATATACACACACACACATACGCACACACACACACATAAAAAATATCAGTATTAGCATTTTGAATTTCTAACAATAATAAATATGAGGATAGCAATTTTATCTGCAAACTTATTAGTACCTAACCCTAATAGAACAAGTTTAGTATGCCTTTTAATGGGTTAGGGATAGGTATTAAAAAAAAATTAAAACCTATAACAAATTTGATACAAATATGAGTTCAAACAAATAACTTCTATAAATTTGTTAGATATTGATTTATTGAAAAAGTAACTTAGTGATGAGCTTGAGGTAAAGGAGTTGGGTGCGACAAAGAAATTTTGGGTATGGAGATTTATAAAGAGGGGTTTAAGGACTTTGTTCTTATCCTAAGTTATGTTAAGAAAATTATTGACAAGTTTAATATGATTAACTGCAAGCATGTCAGGACATCTATAAATTTGTCACCTAAATCTTTAGAAGAGGTGGAGTATATAACACATATTCCTTATTTTAATGTAGTTGAAAGCTTTATGTATGCTATAATTTGTATCAAATTTAACTTAGTTCATGCTAAGAGTGTAGTTAGTATATATATGGCTTCTCTTAAAAAGGAACATTAAAATTTTGTGAAGTGGATATTATGACATCTATACAGTATCGTTAATTTAAAAAGTTATTTGGATTCTGATTATGTAGAAGATTAGGATTTTGATTACGTAGGAGATTAAGATAGAAGAAGGACATTAACAGGTTATGTATTTACCTTATCTGGTAGTGCCATTAATTAGATGGCAACTATTGTTAAACTCTGGCTATTTTAATTTAAGTATTCTAAAATTCAAATTAAAGCTCCCAAGTATACAAAGCAATTATGATATTCATAAGTATTCCAACAAGATCGATCTCATAGAAAATATATTGAATATATTAAATTAATACTTCTTTATTACTAAATATTAAAATGAACTAATGTAAAAGGAAAAAAAATAATATGAAGGTATAATTAAATTAAAATAGAAATAACAAATAAAATAAAATAGAAAATTTTCAATAGCACAAATATAGTACAATTCTCTTAACATACAATCTCATTACATGCATTAATTTTTCATTGATTATAAATCTAATATTAGTCTATGATTTAAATTCACCTATTCTAAAACAAGTAGTAACAATGGGTGTGGGCTATTATCTTGCCTATGATGTATTAAGCACTATGAAAATAAGAATATTATGAAACAACAATCAAATTGGCATGGTTATTTTATTATAACAATTCATTCATATTAGAATCAAACAAGAGGTTGGTATAGTTTTCAAAATCTTAAATCAATACATTATATGCATAAACCTTGAAGTTTGTAGTCCTTAATTATTTAAAGAGTTTTTGACAAAAATGGCCCATTTTTACTCCTCTTTCTTGTTTATAACCCAAACTAAAAGTTATTATATTTAGAGCCAATTGTTTAACTTTTAGACAAAAATATCCCTGATGTTTAGCCTTGTATTTAACACGTAGAAGAAGGATATAAGTTTATTGCAAAACCACAAAAAAAAAAAAAAACACCAATAACTATAGTTTTAGCCAATCTATCTTCAGTTATAGGTTTTAGCAGTTGTTATCACTCTAAGCAGATATTGATCTACTAGGTTTAGAATAAATAGTTACAACCAAGAAGTTATATTGCTAATAACAAGCATGTTTATTATCTTAAGTCAAATAAATAAATTTTTTGTTGCATTTTGTTTGCTTAGGTTTAGTTTTATATAAATAGAAAGCTTAGAAATGTGCTTAGGTTAGTATGGATGTTTACATTTTGTGTTTTGATCTGTTTTGCTATATGATGTGATGTTTCTACAAAAAATTTGATGAAAGAGGAAGAAGATAACAAATTGTCGAGGGAATAAAAACGTTAAGGGAGCAATTTTATTTCCTTCAATGAAAATCAGTGTGGGAAATACACAAATCCTCCGACAATTTTCATTTAGGGAGGTCTTTCTTTAACTATCTCCCTTAATGATAATCATCGAGGGACCTTGACAATTTTCATTAAGGAGATGAATTTTTCAACTACTTCTTTCGATGATAATTGTTGAGGGACATTGGTAATTTTTAGCGAGGTAGATGAATTTTTCAACTACTTTCTTTGATGAAAATGATCGAGAGAAATATGAAAATTCTCTTGACGAATTTCATCGAGGAAGGTAGTTGAAACATTTATCTCCCTCAATGAAAATCGACGAAATAGAAACATAAACTGTTTTTTTTTGTTTGGTATATACATTTATTATAATATTCTGTTATCTTTTAAAAAGCAAACATTAGACTTTTTTTCATAGATAATAGGAGTTTTTTTTATGATTGTTTTTAGGGGAATATGAGAAAATTTACTAGATGATGGCGAGACTTATAATTGTGGTGATACACTTGGTTTGACTATAGATAAGAATATAAAGTTTCGAAAACTCGTTAACCAATTGTATTCTTTATTATAAAAAAGTCCAAATAAGTTTAGTATTAAGTTAAGGGTTGTGTACAAACATTGTGTGCCTTCATCCACTTGGTGTTGTTCAAGACCATTTGAAATACAAAATTGTATAGATGTTAGCCTTTTTTATTGGTGTGAATACTTGAATTGCAACATTTGGAGGATTTACGCTACTATTTGTTACATTCGAGTGTTAAGATGCAGCAGAAACAATAGAGGTGCTGCCTTGTGTACAAGCAAGTTAATTGCTTATGTCTCTAGTACAACATAATTTTGTGAATCAATTTGTTTCTTCAACTGTTAGCAACCAAGTCAATGTCGTAGTTTCTATTGTAGATACTCATCCATCATACTCTCTAATTCAATATAACGAAGATCTTACTGTTGACAATATTGAACAAGACAATGAGCAAGGAAGTACCTCACCTATTGACACATTTCTTACATATGGGATAAATATTGATGGTCAACCATATGTGAATGTGCAAGTATGCTCTTTTACTTGTGAATTTGCAGGGCTATTAGCTTATGATCTATTATAGTGTATACCACTTATTCCTCTATATGCTAATTTTTTAATAAATGCATTCTCAAGCATAGAATATGGTGTAATAATGGTTGGAAAATTATATGTAAGTAAAGAGAAATTATGTAGAGATTTAAGTTTACTTGCAATTAGACAAAACTTTTAGTTTAAGATTCATAGGTCTACATTACATTGATGCATGAGAATATTTACTTCTAAGTTAGATGAATTGACCAGGAAAAAACATATATGTCTAAACAACTATCAAATTGGCATCGTCAAGCTACCTTTCAACTTATTAGCAAACTAATCAAAGATAAATTTGTAGACTATAGCATAGTATACACAGTTAAAAATATTTAAGATGACATTTGAAATAGTATCATATATGACAGCTTGGTGTGCCAAAGAAGCAGTATTTATATTAGTTTCTGGAGATTTTGTTGATTCCTACAAATGCTTACCACTATACTATCATATGCTAAAACGTTGCAACAATGGCACTATGACTCACATAGAAAAAGTTGCTGATAACTATTTCTTGTATTTTTTCGTGGCTATTGGAAGTTACATCAATGGGTTTTGGAATTCAATTAGGCAAATTACTGCAGTTAATAAGGCTTTTCTTAAAGAAAAATATTGTAGAACCTTATTTGTGCAGCTTGTATAGATAGAAATAATCAGATATTACAATTAGGTTTTGAAATTGAAGATATTGAAAATGATAATTCATGGATGTGGTTTATGCAAAAGCTATGAAGAGTAATTAGAAAAGTGCAAGATTTGGTTTTTATTTTGGATCGGCATACAAGTATTGAGAAAGCTATACTTACTATTTTTCTAGATACAATACATAAAATTTGTTCATGTCATGTAGTTGGAAACATTCGTTCAAAATTCAAGACAATGACAAAAAGCCAAATTGATAGGTTTATAATGCCTTTCTTTGTGGCTGCAAAAGCATATCGTGTTAATGACTTCAATGTGTAATTTTCAAAGTTAAAGCACTTAAACTTTAATGTAGCTATAAATTTAGAGGAGAAAGTTGGTTTTCATAAGTAAACTTAAGATCATTTTACTAGCAAAAGGAATAATATAATAACTACTAACATTGCAGAATCTTTAAATGCAATTTTATGCCACACTCGTAGCCTCCTCATAACTTCATTATTGGAATACTTGATAAGTTTGCTTCGAAGATGGTTTTGCAATAGAAGAAATGAAGCTTGCGAGGTGGGAACTTACTTGATAAAATAGGCTTAAAAGAAAATAATCAAACGCATAGATCAGACAAGAAATACGATTGTTCACTTTATTGATTGGTATGAGTTCATAGTTAAAAATGGAGAAAGAGATACGATTGTTGACTTAGGTATAAAGACATATACATGTAAAAATTTTGACTTAGATCAATTTTCATGTGTACATGCACTTGCAGCATGTAGACATATTAAATTTTAGCATTATATCTTTTGCTTACGATAATACACTGTTGAGATACTTGTTGCAACATATAAAAAACCTATTCACCCCATTGGACATCAATTGGATTGGATTATTCCAAATGAATTACATTATTCAATTCTTTTACTACCTTTTTAGCACTCAGAATCAGAACGATATAGGATACAAAGGAGACCATCTGCTAGTGAGGAAGTGATAAGACGTAAATGCTCTCGGTGCATTTAATACCGGCATAACCATCAGACTTGTAAGAATCCAATGCCATTGCATTCAAATTAAATTGACTTGGTACATTAGTTTTGTATTTGGACATGTTTTTGGATTTGCATTTACATTTTTGAATATTTTGTTTTGTAATATGAACATATTAATGTAATATGGATATTTTAATTTGTATCTGGACACGTTGTATGATTTGAATTCACATTTTTGAATATTTTATACTGTCATATGATTATATTAATGAAATATGGATATTTTTATTTATATTTCGACACATTTTATGATTTGAATTTGTATTTCAAATATTTTGTTTTCTAATGTGGACATGTTAATATAATATGGATATTTTTATTTGCATTTTAATATGTTTTATGATTTGAATTTATATTTTGAATATTTTATTTTGTAATGTGGACATGTTAATATAATATGGATATTAAATATAATGAAAAAAATAAAAGTTGGTCAAAGGCTGGTTTTTTTTACCAAAGAATAAGAAAAGATTATTCTTGCAAGTGTGAGCTTTAAACTCTTTGTCCTATATTGCATGAGAGGTAATCAATTTGCTTGCTTTGTTCATTATCAGTTCAACCACCAATTTTTGACATTGTATATTATCAACATCAAACACATATACATGCATGCATACATGTGTTGGACACGTGATTCATCACGCCCATAACAAATTAACAATTAATTTCAACTAAATAAAGTCATCTATAATTTAATACTTAAGGGATACAACAAACATAAATGACATTACATGTCTCATTTCTTGACATTGGCTTTCCTTGAAACTACTGTTTTATTTTTAAATTTCTTTGTTGGTTGTGATTTTCCTCCAACATTCATACCTCTTTTTCATATAGCCCCCTACATTCAGGATTCCGTATGATAACATAATAAAATGCTTGTACAGTGTTGATTACAAAAGATTCATCATTATCTATTGAAACTATCTAGAAATATATAGATTTTACTTTGGTCTTCTCATTGGTTTGTTTTTCAATAACATCAATCTGATTAGTTTGATAAGAAGCAGCTTTGTTCGTCCTGTCAAACTTATCTTCCAAGTCAAATAAGAGAGGTGTGAATGCTTCCATTTCACTTGGGTTAATATGGGAAGTATTATGGTAATAGCAAGTTAGCTTCCATTTCACTTGGGTTACAAATGTTGGTAGACAAGTTGAAAAGTAATAATATCCAAAATGGCATACATCATCACTATTCTTTTCTCCCTGTGCCACGCATCTACTGTAAATGTGAAGAGGAACATGACTCATCACTTGATGGAAATTATGTAAATATGTTAACTAAATGAATTGTTGTAAATTCTATTCATTGGCTTTAATTAGGGTTATACAACCAGATCAGTATATTATCCTTTCAAGAATGATAATTTTCAAAATTAGAGTTTGAAAAGTAATATATTACATATATTGTCTCTTCAAAGAAGCAACAAGCTGCCAGAGGTATGTTTGGACCAAAAATGATAATTGCCACTTATCAGTTTAGTGGAAGGGATACATTTAGACAAATGATCTATGTCATCGAATAAAATGAACTAGTTTCTCCGATTAGCACTTTATAAATGAAAAAGTTTTCAAAAATATAACATGATAAACAAAATTGATTTGAAAATACCAAGTCATGATGGGATAATGATTTCATCAAAATGGTTTCTTTAAGAAAATAAGAGATTAACTTATGTGATAATGATGCGTCTTGTGGAAGCTAAGAGTGAGTTTTGTTCTTCAACTTCGTCACTGTTCACGGGATTAGAGTTTTGAACTCTTAAATCTTTAAATGATGATAACAAAAGAGAATTTAAAGATAAAAGCCAAGTATCCAGGGCTTAAAGGCAATGCCACCAGCCAAGGAAAAATTCACCACCAAATTTGGCAAGAATTTGGATAAAGGAAGAAGAGTTGGATTACCACTCAAAAGAAATATATTTTCATTTAACCAGCCAAAATCCCCAAAATGAGAAAAAAAGGAGTCTTTTTATAGGCATTACATATTTGGTCAAACATAAAAAAAGCTATAGATTATATAGGGACTACAAGTATTAATTATAATAAATAACTGCACAATGCTCCATATTATGCTTCTAAGAGTCACATAAATGCTTAGCTTTCATTCCAAAGATTCATACAAATGCTGCTCCATGATTTTGACTCAAAATAATCAAATTAAGGCCAAATGAAATGTATAGACTGAGGAGATCATGGGCTGGGCGAATTTGGGCCTGGGTTGACTTACCTTGTGCTGAATTTACATCATCCTCCCAGGGTTGAAGAGGATTTGCCCTCAAATCTGTAAGGTTATCATCTTCTAAATATGGGGACAAATCACCCACATTAAATGTAGTCGAGACTCTTCTAAATTCACTAGGTAAGTTTATCTTGTAAGCATTATCTTTAACTTGTTCAAGGACCTCAAATGGACCGTTGGCTCTTGGTGCTAGCTTACTCTTCCTTTTGGATGGAAACCTTTCCTTCCTCAGATGAACCCAAACCATATCTTCAAGCTGAAAGTTGGCTGCTCTCTTATTTTTGTTGACTCGTTTCTTGTATGTTTCATTAGACTTCTGTATTTGGACCCGAACAGATTCATGTAACTTCTTCATTGCTTTGGCTTTCTCAATTGCATCCACACTTAGTTGAATATCGATTGGCAAAGAACTTAATTTAATAGGAGTGATAAGATTGATGCCATTCATTACCTCAAATGGAGAGTGACCAGTTGTAGAACTTGGAGACTTATTATAAGCAAATTCAGCATGTGCTAATTTGATATCCTAATCCTTCAAGTTCTTGCTCACCAAAGTTCTTAGACTAGTTCCCAAAGTGCGGTTTGTGACCTCGGTTTGCCCATCAGTTTAAGGATGGTGTGAAGTGCTAAAGAGAAACTTCATACCAAACTTTCCCCAAAGTGTCTTCCAAAAATGACTAAGGAATTTAGTATCCCGATCTGACACAATACTCCTTGGAATCTCATGCAAACGAATAATTTCTTTGAAAAACAAATCAGCTACGTGAGAAGTATCATCTGTTTTATGGCAAGAGATGAAATATGCCATTTTAGAAAATCGATCTACAACCACCATAACTGCATCTTTTCCCCTTTGTGTTCTCGGCAATGCAACAATCAAATCCATGCTTAAATCTTCCTAAGACTGCTCTGGAATTGGTAATGGAGTGTAAAGGCCTGGTTTGAAGTGACTCTTAGCTCGTTAACATGTGCCACACCTTGCCACTATTACTTGGACTTCTCTCTGCATTTTTGGCCAGTAGAAACATTTTTTAAAAATTTCCAATGTTTTGTTAACTCCAAAGTGACCAGCAAATCCTCCTCCGTGAACCTCCCTTATAATCAACTCTTGAAAATTTCCTTTTGGTACATAAAACTTGTTTCCCTTGAAGAGAAATTCATCTTGGATAGAATAATCCTCAAAACTTCCTTTCTTGCATTCGGCCATGGTCAAACTCATATCTTTATCAGTAACATAACACTCATTCATTAATTAGAAACCAAGAACTCGAGCGTCTAAAATAGCAAGCAATGCATATCTTCTAGACAAAGCATCCGCAACCACGTTGTTTACTCCTTTCTTGTAATTTGAAATAAAAGAGAACGATTGGAGAAATTCAACCTATTCAGCATGTCTTGAATTTAGCTTGTGTTGCCCATTGATGAACTTCAAGGCTTGGTGGTCTGAACGAAGAATAAATTGTTTAGCCCTCAAGAAATGACTCCAGTGATCTAAGACCCTGACAATTGCATAAAATTCCTTGTCGTATGTGTTGTACCGTATCCTTGATTCATTTAGCTTCTCACTAAAATAAGTTATGAGGCGCTTAGCTTGTGTAAGAACAGTACCTATTCCAACTTCACTTGCCTCACATTCCACTTCAAACACTTGATCAAAATCTGGCAAAGTTAAGATTAGAGCTTCACACAATTTCTTCTTAATCACTTCAAATGCTTCATTTGCTGCTTTAGTCCATTCAAAGTTACCTTTTTTCATGCACTTAGTGACGGGTGCCATGATTGTACTGAAATTAGGAACAAATCGGTGATAGAAAGATGCTAAACCCTGAAAACTTTTGATTTCACCGATGGTTTTAGGTTAGGGCCAGCTTCTGATTGCTTCAATTTTGGAATGATCTATCATGATGCCATCTTTAGAAACAACAGAACCAAGAAACACAACACTTGGCGAGAAAAACTCACACTTCTCCAATTTTGCATATAATTTC
The DNA here is from genome assembly GCA_032401905.1 of Swietenia macrophylla. NCBI lineage: Eukaryota > Viridiplantae > Streptophyta > Magnoliopsida > Sapindales > Meliaceae > Swietenia > Swietenia macrophylla. The sequence goes on along the minus strand of CP135561.1, from coordinate 5,180,469 downwards.
TTCTTCCTCAAGGTATCAAAAACTTGTCGCAAATGAGTAACATGTTCCTCCTCACTTTTGCTATACACCAAGATATCATCAAAGTATACTATAACAAATCTCTCTAGGAATGGCTTCAACACTTCATTCATAAGTCGCATGAAAGTACTAGGAGCATTAGACAAACCAAATGGCATAACTAACCATTCATACAATCCTCCCTTAGTTTTGAATGCTGTCTTCCACTCATCTCCCTCCTTTATTCTAATCTGATGGTACCCGCTTCTAAAATCAATTTTTGAAAATATCATAGAACCATGTAGCATTTATGTGACTTTTGGAAGCATAATATGGAGCATTGTGTAATTATTTATTATAATTAATGCTTGTAGTCCTTATATAATCTGTAGCTTTCTTTTATGTTTGACCAAATATGTAATGCCTATAACAAGGCTCCTTTTTAGGTGCTTCCATCAACTTCTCCTTTCCTTTGTCCGTGGTGGTAATTTCGGGTTTGCTAAAGGATAAAGAACCCTTGTAATATGAGTTCCCCTTACTGAAATTCCTGGGTGCCGAAGTCTTCATAGTTTTCTTTCATTTCTCGACTTTAATGGACAACTTATATACATCTTCAAACGAACAAAACGGTTGTAATTCCACCATATTAGCAATCTCCGTATTTAACCCTCATAAGAATCTGGCAATAATCTGTTCTTTAATCTTTGGTATATCACTTCGCATCATCAATCTCTCAAAATCTCAGATGTACTCTTCTACATTCCTGTCTCCTTGCTTAAGAGTGTGCAACCTAAGGTAGAGATCTTGTCTATAGTTTTCGGGCAAGAATCTCCTCCTCATCGACTTTTTCAACTTCTCCCACGATCTCTCTTTTTCTTTCCCTTCTCTATCTCTCTGTTTCTTGACATTCTCTCACCATAGAGAAGTATAATCTTAAACTTCAGAATTGCTCTCAATCTCCTTAAGAAAAAAGAGATCTCAATCTCCTTAAGCCGAATACATAGAGGAAAAACTATAAGCAATTATATTGATCTTAGAGGTAAATTAATCATACTTATGTACCCTTTGACCAACAATTCACTATCAAAAAATGTTGATATAAAGGCAACTTCTTAGATTGAACATAACTTTGACAATGTAGAAGCATTAATGAAAACCTAAATACTCAATCTAATACCTATATTCTTTAATTTGAAATCTAAAAAAAAACTAGAAGTCTATAGGAATGAAAAGATCTCTAGATTGAGTATTATGCTGCTAAGCTATGTGCCCTATAAGGTCTATAACTGATTGATCACTTAGGATATTAGATCTTATATAAGTTGTATCACTTATTTACGAAACTCATATCAACTTTTCTGTAGGTGCAAGTGCCAGTATATGCCCTATATCTAATAGTATTTTAGATATTTGGTATATTTATATTATGACATTTTGATTTATAAATATTATTTAATTATTTTATTATTACATATCTAAGTATTTAATAAATGTAATAATGCTTTTAGAATAGTAAGTTAATTAGTTGGATACTGTTTTTAAATATTTATAGTCAAGTATTATTGTGAATAGGGTAATAATAATACATAAAGACTAGTATATATAATGACTGATAATAATATATATGTGTTATGATATGAGATATTAAGTCAACACATGAGTATAAGTTAGTAAACTAATGTTTTAAAGACCAACTTATCATGATAACACTACATGGATCATTATATGAGTATCATAAGTAATTCTCATAGTGATAATAGTATATGTATCCTTAGACTTGAGATCACCATGATTCACAACATAGAAAATGACATATTTTGATATTTTTAAATGTTATCTGTAATAAAATAAACTATAAAAAAATAATCAAATATATTATAACTCGTATACTGAAATGTGTGTAATTAAAATAGTATTTATTTATTCTATATAATGAGAGTCATATCTTAAACCCAATTGATCGAGTAAGACTGTAAAAAATACAAGACTATACTTAAATAAGTCAATATATGATATTAATTTTATTTGATAGAATAAATTTACTTACAATATTAAAAAAATATAAAAATATATGAGATAACATATTTTATATCTCGTGTTCAATTAAAATATTTAGGACAAAAGGATTAAATTATACAGTAATATTAGTCACGGATAAAGTAATATCAAACTGTTAATATTTTCGTCACTTAAATAGTCATGATGTATTGCTAGACATTGCTTATTACTTGTAGCACTAAAATTAGATTTTAGTGTTACTGTTAACATTACGAGAATATATTGGATCACATATTAAGATTAAAAATAATATATATATATAAAGAATTTCAACTGAATTTAGAACTCATTAAGCTATTTGAGTATTTTGACAATATCCATTATGTAAAGATAGTACTAAATTTATTAATGTTTACTTTACTAAATAAATTAAATTTTATAAAAAAATCTAACTAAATAGGTTAAGTCTAAATTAAAAACCTAAAATAGCAATATAAATATATAAAATTTACATTTTACAAAGGTCTAGGGCTTGTTTTTGTGTCATTTCTTTTGAAAAAAGAAAAAAACGCACAAAACATCACGCACTTAAATTATAAGAGTTAGTACTCTGATTTAATTTTCGATCGTGTGGATACTATATAGATGCGGAGGTAGTTAATTTATATTTCTAGTTTAACAAAAATCGTCTAATTAGAGGTATGTAAATATTTTATGGTATTGATTTTTTTTTTTTGCGTGTGTATATATATATATATATAATAACATTAGAATTTGTCATATGGATCTTAAAAAATAAATTTATTTTATGCATTTTTACTGTGTATATATACTAGTTTGTTTACAGCAAGATACCCCACTCGTGTGACTCACAAAATTCATGTGGTTGTGTACTTAGTGAAATGTTCATTTCTTGCACATGGAAAGAAAATAAAGACTGAACATTTGCTAAAACTGTAATCTCAATAGACATCATCACCAAGGAATGATCAAATTTATGATTAATGGGCATCACAATAAGTGTACCATCCACATTCACTTCATCCATGCACTGCAGTGCCAAAAAAAAAAGGAGAATGAGAATTTTTTGTGCATCCTATGAACAATATAAAGAACTTGACCAAGATTTTAATAATAAATTATTCATCCTTCAAGACAGAAAGCATTTTGGTGAACTTATACATGAATATAATGATAAAGTGTGACAATGAGGGAAAAAAAAAGATAAATTTTTTGAAACAACAGTTGTAGAATTGGATAAAGGCACATGACGTGAGTATTTATTATACCTCAATCTTGGAAGATATGCACTAGGTAGTCAAATCCCTTGAAAAATAAATTCAGGCTCGCCAAAATTTGAAAGAGAGGAATATTGTACAATACTCATAAAAAGAAATAATCAAGATGAAGATAAGATATTGAGTTCAAAATGAAGTCATCAAAAGCTCAAAAAAGTTTTACCTAAATTAAATTTCAATTAATATATAATATAATGCAGTCGAACGTTATAGACATACTTACTACAATTCGATCAACTATACAAGCTAGGCAGAAAAAAAGGTGGCATGATCGGCTAACCTTCTCATAGTTTTACGGTGCATATGGCCTGCAGTTTCTTTTTATCATTTCTAAAATGAAACTACCCAAAAGACTATTATATAATCATGCAGTTTCAACTTAATGCAATCCCATATAAGATATAAGAAGCCAAATAAAATAGAAACAGAGAATATAGGCCTGAAAGAGGCGTATCTAGAGCAAGAAATTGACATTTCCAAGCAATGTTCGTTCTTGGCCAGGAAAGTAAGAATATTTATCTGTGGCCTTCTTAACATTCAAGACTTTATCAGCATTCTGAAAGCTTTTTGTTTCTATGGACAGGTAAATAATACAAACTATGTACGCATTACTTGAGGAGAAGCCCATATGTAGAGATGTGAATCAATAGTTTTGGTTTTGGAAGGAGATGTTTTGGCCGCGGGTGCTCAGCATTAAAGGGTGATATGCCAACAATCAATTCAAATAAAATGACACCTACATACCACTAATCCATTGTAAGTCATCTACCGTAAGTGCTTAGCCCATAAACCGAGGGCCATTTTCTTCCTCAAACACCTATCATCAGTTGCAGTAAAATCAAACTCAGGCCACAAGGACAAGTACTCAATATATTTACATATGAAAACTGTCATACCCCGGCCCAATGTGAAAAGAAGAAAATGAAGCCCAAGTTTTATTTTGTCTTTTCTTGGCCCAACTTTAATAGTATATATATGTAAGAATGTAGAATTGAGAATAATGCAGTAGAAGGTCCGAGAAGAAGGAGAAAGAAAAGGAAAGAAGAAAAAAGGGAAAGAAAGAGAGAGGAAAAGAGAGAAAAAAAAAAAGAAGAATGGAAGAGGAGACAAAATAGAAGAAGAAGAACAACAACAATTGAGGAAGAGAAGTAAAAAGACAGGAGAAATATTTTATTTACCTTATTTTAAGAAAATTTTATTTATTTAATGTAAAAATTGTTAGAAATTTATGGTAATAAATAGATTTTGTTAAGATAGTTTATAGTTAAAATTATTACTATTTTGACTTTTTGGATACTAAAACTATTGATTTTGAGTGTAATAAAGTAGTTTAATCAATAAATTTTTTAAAAATTATTAAAAATTAAATGAAATTTAAAAATTATTAAAAATTAAGTGAAATTTTGTAAAATTTTGAGTGGTGTTAAAGATGCAAAATTATAGTGATTTTGGGGTGAAATTATAAATTTTATTAGTTTTAGGGTCAAAATAAAAAATTTTAAAATATTAGAGCAAAGTAATAGTTTTTAATAATTTTGGAGTCATAAGTGTAAATATTTTTAGAGTATTTTTATAATTATTTATATTATAGAGACTTTTTCATAATTTTTATTAATAATTTTTTTATTTTAAAAATTTAAAATTTTAGAATTTTTAGGCCAGATTTTAATTGAACTTTGGATTGAAACTTTATTTATATTTTATTTTAGATAGTACAAGTTAGTAGTTCATTATAATAAATTGCGTCGATTTTTGTGAAATGTTGCTAAGTAAAGACAGTAAAAAGAAGGGAGATTTTTAAAATTTTGATAAGTACACGCTCTGACTTGACCAAGTGATTATTTCACGTATAATTAAATATTTTAATATTTAAAAAAAAACTGAAAAGTAAAGTACTATTTAAATTTAAGAAGAAAATTATTTTTTAGAAATATATATATTGTATTATCTTGTTTTATGCAAAATTTTTTAAAATTTTAAAAATGCGATTATAATTGAATTATACTTTCAATGTTGATGCTATTGTGAGTAATATGCATATATTATTTTGTTATTACTGTGTATTGTTAAATTGTAAAATGGTATATGGCTTCTTTGCTAGTACTTGTGACTATGGACCTGATTTTAATCTCACAGTAAAAGTTCGTAAACTTAAAATCATAGGCAGCGGTCCCTGGATACAGAGCCTCTAAAGTACGTAGGCTACATGTTTCCTGGACGGCACGGTGAAAGCTGTAAACTTGAAATCATGAGTGACGGTCCTTGAATATAGAGCTCCTAAAGTACGCAGGCCACAGGTTTCCTGGATGACAGTCTTTAGGAATAATACCTCAAAATTATGCATAATACATAGTAATGACCAAAATATATTGTTGTTGAATGATAAGTTTTTATGCTCATTTACAGTTATTTATAACGTGATTAATTGGAAGCATATTATCATGACCCTGATTTACAAATCTCAGTTATACGTGTAAATACTTAGTGGGCTTTAACTCACTTCCTTACTTTTCAAGTTTAAAAAGAGCAAATAAAAATAGGTGGTATGGAGTCGATGATGTCCTTTTTGCCTGATATATTTAGAATTAATAATTGGCTGTACATGTTGTGTTGTCAGGACTTTGTAAGATGATGGTTGTTATTCAATGAATATATATCTTAAATTTGATGTAATTAATATTGTGTAGCAATAGTTGAGATTTTATGAAACTATTGGGAATGTTGTAGAGTTTTGTACTTACATGTTTAGTTAATATTACCAATATATAATAGAAACTTTGCTGAAATATTCTTAATCTTCTTATTCTACCTCAATTTATCTAATTAAACTCTAATTCACGAATCCTAATTTTGGGGACGTGACAAAAACACCACAACCCCTTCTGCGTGTATCCTGGGGCTCTTTCTCATGCAATTGAGCTATTGTAGACGTTAAACCATCATCCATTAAATCTATTCTATGCGTGTAAAATCCCATTTGCTGCAATAACGATGGTATTAGCTCTGACACACATCTGAGGTAGCTCTCAATGTAATCATCCTAGGTTGCGACAAGAAGGAATCATAAACATTGATTCGTCGATAGAATAAATCAACAGCAGCGAGAACCCAATGCTCTTGTTTCACATTGACTGAATAAACCACATCTACGTTGAACCAATTCTTTGGCCCCTCAACTATCTCCCCATTGGATAGGATAACGTAACGATAACCTCGTGGCCCCATCTAAGAGTCTCCAATTGTTGCTCATTAACTTGAATCTTCAGCCACATTTCTTTGAAATAACCCTGTCAAAAGGAAAAACAAAAGTGTGATAATTTATTTACAATTTCATAATTACAAATGATAAATTATTATACTTACATAGGCATATGTGTTAGTCAAAGTCCATTATTGGGGCACCACGTTAGGATATTGTCGTTGTCTCTCCCACACCAAATCCAAATAGGCATTTATGTGCTGTTGATCACAAATGTGGGATTTAAATTCATTTACAAATTCAAAAGATGGGAAAAATGATACAGAGTAGAGATAATAGCCAAAAGATAGTGAAGCATGGGTGGAAATAATAGCAAAAGATAGTGAAACATGCATATAAAGCTGTAAAAAAACACAGAAGGCAGAAATATTAGCAAGACACTGAAACATGCATGCAAGGCAGAAAAAAAAAAATGTAGGTCAGAAATAATAGCAAAAAGACAATGAAGCATGGGTGGAAATAATAGCAAAAAGATAGTCAAACATGCATATAAAGCTGTAAAAAAACACAAAGGGCAGAAAAATTAGCAAGATAGTGAAACATGCATGCAAGGCAGTAAAAAAATATGCAGGCCAGAAATGATAGCAAAAAGACAATGAAACGTGCCTGCAAGCAATAAAAAAATTACGATATACGTGATAAAATATCTCTATGCCAAAGGATTTAGGACTACGTGAATATATCTCTATTTTTAAGATAAAAGTTTAATTTTACACCTCTATCTATTATTGTCCTTGTCAATATAACTATAAATGGAAGGTCTCCAATATATGCCAGTTGAATGGAATTACCCTTGCTTGCGCTAGACTTCGAACTGATAATGGATCACAATTTTAATAATGTTAATGTAATTATAAGAAGAGAAGCATGAATCAGTAATACATAGAAGTAGAATGACATAAAAAATGCGGAGAAAATGCAAAAGCCAAGTGGTAAATGACAGAAAGAGTTATGAACAGGCCAAAATCCCATCGTTCCCCAACTTAGAATGGTTGTATGCAGTCATAACTCGCAAAAGCAAATGGAAAAGGCATAAAAATATAATTGAAAATGCATAAATAGCTAGAAATCCAAAAATATTAATAGCATAATGCAGTAAGATATCACACATTGCAAATCAACACAACTTCTAAATTCAAATTGCAAGCCTTAATCATCCTCCCCACGTCACTCTCAATCTCTTCATAGCCACATAATCCATATCAAATGCAAACCCACATCAAGACAACAACTTCACAATACTACCAAACACCAAGACCAAATCCACCTTGTCCCAATCACTCTAAAATGATAACTAAGAACAAATAATAAATTTTTTTCTATATAATAGAGTAATAAATAATTTATGGATAAACTTACATCGTCCTCTAGCCAAGTTCCGTCGTCACTTCCTAATATTGTCATAAACCACATCGGCAATGCACTGATCCTACACAAATTCACTGGAGCTAAATTAGCCTTTGTCATCCACTGTGTCAATTACACCCACTGCTCTTGTGCACGTGAGAAGCCAACAGCCATTTGCTTTCTCAAATTCCCTGGATGCACGATAGGACTAGCCAATCGCTTGGTTCTCTTGTATTGTCGTCCATATTTACTGCATAGGTAAGGGGAAAAGGTCTTATCAACAACGTGTACACGATGCTGCAGGTTTGGAACATGACGTGGAACGAATAACATTTTTGGAATTGAATTGTCCTCTACATCCAACTCGTCCTACAAATATTATATAAGTTTGTAAAGGAAAAGTGTCAGCTAATAAAATTAACTTTAAAAGATTAAAATTATTTCTTGGTACATGTCCATAAAACACTGAAACCTTTCATGCATCTCTGTCCGAAAGGCTTGTATCTCTCGCCTAACCAAAGCTATTTCACTCTTAAATAATTCTTCTTGCTTCAAAAAAAGTGCCTCTATGTCAACACGCAATAATTGCACTTGCTTTAAAAAATTGGCCTCTATATGAGCATGAACCGCATCAATTGCCTTTAGTACCTCATCTAAAGGCACATATCGAGTTGTTGGAGATGCATTTGCTGGTCCAAAAAAGAATCCTGTATGTGCAAAGGGTGATCTAGGTAGAGAAGGCGAATGTGGGGTAAAGGCTGGAATGTCAATATTTCCTTAATTTGTTTGAAATGCGGGCTCTAACTGTGGAATATCTTGATCACGAAGCTGCAAGGAATGTTGATCATCATCGCCTCAATTACTAATGTCAATAATAGAACTATATGATATAGTTAAAGTATAGGACTGAAGGATAGGCAATGAAATAAATTTACCTCAGTTGCTACATCTGCTACAAATTGATCACCGCTAGTTGGTAAATTATTCTGCTGTGTAGGCGCACAAGGGGACAATGATATCTCTCCCTCGTACTCTCCTTCTGCAATTCTTACTAATAGCAACTGTTTAACGTACGACAATAGGCTCTCTACATGCGTAGGAATCAACTCACGCAATAGAGGAGGCTACACAAACTATTATTTTCAATCATTGTTTTAATATAATAGCTAAAATATAATGATCTCAACTTACATACATATATATATATATATATATATAAAACATAAATCACTTGCATTTGTTGTTTTAAACAAAGCTTTGCAATCATCATGCCTCTCATTCTTCAGTGTCGTCCAGCTTAACATGCAGAAAACTTCATCTTTTGTCTTGTCAGCATACTTATCTTTACATGTAGGAATAGCCTCGTATATCGCACTGGTATATAACACGAAAAATCACATGTTGATTGGCATAGTTTACTCTAAAATATGCACAAACCACAAATTTAAAGCCTAAAAAGTGTTTAAGTGCATTTTATAAACTATTTTGCCTGCACCCAATTTTACAAATTCCACAATGTTAAGCTAAACGGAGCCTCATGAACCCTTAAACAAATATTTAAAAGACTACTACACATAGTATATCAAGAATTTCCAAAAGATTCCAAAAAAATTAAGAAACTATATGTAAATACACACTGGGAATGCAATAAGAAAACGTTTCAAACTGTATCGTTCACAAACATGGTTCTCATCATTTTGTCTTTGTTCATTGAATTTATGTGCCCTTCTAACTAATACTTGTAAAAGATATTTATACATCAATGCCCATGATACTGTGGCTCAAGGATAATAATTGAAAGCGTCTAAATCATCCACCAACTGCATCACGAAAGGATCAACTTTCCCCCAAGTATCCCTCCCCAATAGAAACTTCTCCACGTAAAAAACCAATACCATTTTCAATGCATCCTCGTTTTTTATGGTATTAAAATCCGTCTCCTTAAAGAATTTGTCTAGTTGATTATCTCTTAACCACCACACCCCAGGAAAAAACTTATCTCGTAATCGATGTATATTCCTTCTTCTCTTTGGAATCTACTTACTCCTTAGGTAATTATTAAAATTCAACCCAGTTATCAATCCAAATTCTAGTTTAGAAAGTCGAATTAGTTGGTTAGATACCAAAAATCATAGTTGTTGCCCCACTTTAGTGCCAGTCACGTAAACTTCCCTTAACAACATATTGTGAACTATCATGCCAGAAAACCCAAGTTTTTGCAACTATAAAAACCTTTCAAAGCATGGTTACGAAAACATATCTAGCTGTGTAACAGTTAATTTCTGTTTAATCTTATCAATACCCCACATATGTGATAAGAATGAGACAATTGTTAGGAAAACATTTGATTCTACTGTCTTCGATCTTCTACTTATAGTGCCCATGATACTTGGGCTGAAATTACACATAAAAGAATAGTATAAATGTAAATATAAATAATATTGAGTTACATTATAACAAAATATAAACTAAATTAAGAAATATTTTAAGAAAGCATAATTTTTAACCACATATCATAACTATATGCAACAAAACCAAGATTGTTTTTTGGAAAAGAAATTACTTGACATTGCAACATGCAAATATGCACATTTTCTCTTTTTTCTATTAATATTCATAAAACTTTGTCTATTTCTTTACAACAATTTTTTGTATATATTAATGCAATTTTTATTCATATCTATCACATATAAGTATTTCTTCTTGTATTAAATCATATGTTGTTTTGATGTTACTAATGTTATACTAAAGAATACTTACACGAAGTTTTAAATTTATTGCCCTTGCTTTAATTCTTTCAAAAATTGGAGTATACAAATGTATGTATTCTTTCAAAAATGCACATTAATAGAAACTTTCACAATATGAGAAAGGCATACAATATATGGTTTGTAACTTCCGCTTCCAAGAATTATTGACACACATACACACACACGTACACATATATATATATATATATATATATATATTACCTTAAGCATCCTAGGCTTGAGCACTCCTTGCTATTCCTTCATCCATGTTCTCACATTTACAAACAACATATAGTCTTATATCAACTTGCAGCATCAAAGTTGTTATAACCTTTACCACTTTAAAATAACATAACATGAGTTCTATAACTTCAAATGATGCAAGACTAGTGCCATATTAAAGGTAATTGAATTAGGTTTTCACTGATATAGGTCATAGCTACCAATTCACAGTGAGTTAGTATAGTTTTTTATAAAATTTAGAACGTGCATTGTAATTTTCCTGCATTTGGCAATAGTTAGTAATGCGTCTTGCGAAAGCTAAGAGTAAGTTTTGTTCTTCAAATTCGTCATTGTTTACAAGGTTAGAGTTTTGAACTCTTAAACTCTTCAAATGATGATAACAAAAGATAATTTAAAGATAAAAGCCAAATATTTATGGTCTAAAGGCAATGCCATCAGCTAAGGAAAATCCACCACCAAATTTAACTAGAATTTGTATAAAGGAAAAATAGTTGGATTAACACTCAAAAGAAATATAATTTCATTCAACTAGTCAAAATCCCAAAAATGGAATAAATAAGCCTTTTTATAGGCATTAGATATTTGTTCAAATATAAAAGAAAACAACAGATTAAATAGGAACTACAAGCATTAATTATAATAAATAGTTACACAATGCTCCGAATTTACGTTTCTAAGAGTCACATAAATACTCAACTTCCATTCCAAAGATTGATATAAATGCTGCTCCATGACTTTGACTCTAAGTGATCAAATTAAGGTCAAATGAAGTGTATAGATTGAGGAGATTATGGACTGGACGAATTTGGACCTGGGTTGGATAAATATGGGCTTCTTTTATCTCATTTTACAACGAATTATCTTATAGGGTTAAATTAGAGTTTGATTTATCTTTGAGCAAATTCATACTTGACTTATCTTGTACTGAATTTACAACATCCTCCCAAGGTTGAAGAGGATTTGCCCTCAGTTACAAAGTTATCATCTTTCAAATATGGAAACAAATCACCCACATTAAACATAGTTAAGACTTCTCTAAATTTACTAGACAAGTTTATCTTGTAAGCATTATCTCTAACTTGTTCAAGAACCTCAAATAAACCATCGGCTCTTGGTGCTAGTTTACTCTTCCACTTGAATAGAAACATTTCCTTCCTTAGATGAACCCAAACCATATCTCTAGGTTAAAAGTTGATTACTATTTTTGTTGACTCGTTTCTTGTAGGTTTCATTAGACTTCTATATTTGGACTCGAACAAATTAATCTAGTTTCTTCATTGCTTTAGCTTTCTCAATTGCATCCACACTTACTTGGATATTGATTAGCAAGGAATTTAATTCAATAGGAGTGATAAGATTGATACCATAAAATACCTCAAATAAAAAATGACCAATTGTAGAACTTGGAGGCCTATTATAAACAAACTCAGTATATGCTAATTTGATATCTCAATCCTTCAAGTTCTTGCTCACCAAAGTTTTAGAATAGTTCCTAAAGTGCAGTGTATGACATTGATTTGCCTATCGATTTGAAAATGAAGCTTGGTACCAAACTTTTCCCAAAGTGTCCTTTAGAAATGACTAAAAAATTTAGTATTATGATCTAACATAAAACTTTTTAGAATTTCATGCAAACAAATAATTTCTTTGAAAAATAAATTAGCTATATGAGAAACGCTATTAATTTTGTGGCAAGGGATGAAATATGTCATTTTAGAAAACTGATCCACAACCACCATAATTATATATTTTTCCCTTTATGTTCTCGACAACGCAACAATAAAATCCATGCTTAAATCTTCCCAAGGTTTCCTTGGAATTGGTAATGGAGTGTAAAAGCCTGGTTTGAAGTGACTCTTAACTCGTTGATATGTGTCACACCTCGCCACTATTTCTTGAACTTCTTTCTGCATTTTTGGCTAGTAGAAATATTCTTTAAGAATTTTCAATGTCTTGTTAACCTCAAAGTGACTAGCAAGTCCTCCTTTATGAGTCTTCCTCATAATCAACTTTCTAAAATTTTCTTTTGGCACATAAAACTTGTTTCTCTTGAAGAGAAATCCATCTTGGACAAAATAATCATCAAAACTTCCTTTCTTACATTCGGCCATGATCAAACTCATATCTTCATCAATAGCATAACACTGCTTTATTAATTGGAAACTAAGAACTTGAGCGTCTAAAATAGCAAGCAATGCATATCTTCTAAAAAAAGCATTCGCAACTATATTGTTTACTATTTTATTATAATTTGAAACAAAAAAGAATGATTGAAAAAATTCAACCCATTCAGCATATCTTGAATTTAACTTTTGTTACCCATTGATGAACTTCTAAGCTTGGTGGTCTAAATAAAAAATAAATTGTTTAGTCTTTAAGTAATGACTCTAGTGATCTAATGCCCTCACAATTGTGTAAAATTTCTTATCATATATACTATACCGTCTCCTTGATTCATTTAGCTTCTCACTAAAATAAGCTACATGGTGTTTAACTTCTATAAGAACAGCACCTATCCTAATTCTACTTGCATCATATTTTACTTCAAACACTTGATCAAAATTGGATAAAGCTAAGATTGGAGCTTTACATAATTTGTTCTTAATCACTTCAAATGCTTCATTTATTGCTTTAATCCATTCAAAGTTGCCCTTTTTCATGTACTCAGTGAGGGATGTCATGATGGTACTAAAATTAAAAACAAATCAACGATAAAAAGATGTTAAACTATGAAAGTTTCTGATCTCACCGATAGATTTAAGTTGGAATGATCTACATAATGCCATCTTTAGAAACAATATAACCAAGAAACATAACACTAGGCGAGAAAAACTCACACTTCTCCAGTTTTGCATATAACTTCTTCTCCTTTAAGATATCAAAAACTTGTCACAAATGAGTAACATACTCCTTCTTACTTTTACTATGCACCAAGATATCGTCAAAGTATATTACAACAAATCTTTCTAGAATTGGCTTCAACACTTCATTCATAAGTTGCATGAAAGTACTAAGAGCATTAGACAAACCAAATGGCATAACTAATCATTCATACAATCCTTCCCTAGTCTCGAATACTGTCTTCCACTCATCTTCCTCCTTCATTCTAATCTGATGATACCTGCTTCTATGATCAATCTTTGAAAATATCATAGAACCATGTAATTAATCTAACATATCATCAAATCTAGGAATGAGATATCTATACTTAACAGTGATATTATTTATAGTTTTACTATCCAAACACATCCTATAAGACCTATCTTTCTTTGGTACTAATAACGCTAGCATTAAATATGGACTTATATTTTCTCTCACAAAATCATGATTAATTAGCTCATCCACTTATATTTGCAACTCCTTGGACTTCTCTGAGTTACATTTATAGGCTGGTCTATTTGGTAAGGATGACTTGAGTATAAAGTCAATTTGGTGCTCTATGATTCTCAAAGGTGGTAATTCGGGTGGTAGATCATTTGTGAAAACATCAATGTATTCTTTGAGCAAGTTTTGGACTAGCAGGTATGGTTTGCTTTCATTCTCCACATTCTTTCTCTCAGTTACAAGCAAGGTAGGGACAAGTTGTTGTTTAAGGATGGTTTTCTCAACTTAATTCTCATTTAGGAATATGCTCTTTTTTAGGTTTTCTATCATGAGTGTAGGTTTGTGTATTTGTTGTGGTTTCAAGGGTAGTAAGGTGATATTCTTTTTCTTTAATTTAAATGAATAAGTATTCTCTCTCATTATGATTAACTCCCATGGTTTTCTCAACAATAAGTGACATGCATCTATAACAATAACATCGCATAACACTTCATCAATATAAATTCTACTAATGAAAAAAGAAACTAGAATCTGTTTTGTAATGTGCACGGTACTCCCATTGTTGCGCTATTGAAGTTTATTTTGCAAGTGTTGTAGAAAGAACATTGGTATAACTTTCACTATCGATAATTACCAAATAAACCCTTTCATTGATGGTGTATCGGGTTTGGAATAAGTTCTCTATTGATCTTCATTAGGGCAGATCTGGGTATGCAAAATTTTTTTAACATAAATATGTCCCCACTATTAGCCTCTTCTTCAATCTTTTCTTCATTGCTAGATTCAACAACTTCATCTTTTTTCTCTTGCAATGACTCTTCAATCTGCTCAATCACTTTTAAAGTCATAACCCAATTATTAGGACAATTAGCTTGAAAATGTCTATACCCTTAATATTTGAAACACTTTTTGTTTCCATGGTCTATTTTGGCAAAATTCAACTTTCTTTTAGGTGTTTCCATTAGCTTCTCTTTTTCTTTGTCCTTGGTAGTAATTTTGAATTTGCTGAAAAATGAAGAAACCTTGTAGACTGAGTTTCCTTTACTGAAATTCTTGGGTGCCAAAGTCTTCATAGCTTTCTTTTGTTTCTTAACTTTAATGGACAACTTACATATATCTTTGAGTGAACAAAATTGTTGTAATTCCACCATATTAGCAATCCCCATATTTACTCCTCTTAAGAATCTGGCAATAGTCTATTCTTTAAGCTCTGGTACATCACTTCACATTATTAGTCTCTCAAAATCTCGGATGTACTCTTCTACACTCTTATCTCCTTGCTTAAGAGTATGCAACCTAAGGTAAAGATTTTGTCTATATTTTTTAGGTAAAAATCTCTTCCTCATCAACTTTTTCAACTTCTTCTATGATCTCACTTTTCTTTCCCTTCTATATCTCTTTGTTTCTTGACATTCTCCTACCACAGATAAACATAATTTTTAAACTTTAGTATTGCTATCATACATTTTCTCTCATTAGAATAGCCCTTGAACTCAAAGAACCTCTCAATCTCTTTAAACCAATATAAAAAATCATCTAAATTTAATACCAACTTAAATTCAGGAATGTTAATCTTTAATCCTCTATCATCATCACTCTCTCTTGATTTGGAAAGGCATTCTCTTATTTTGGTTGGCCTTGGTTTTGATTTTGGTTTCTCAAGAGTTGAAAGAGATGTTCTCTAAGTTCATTCATATGTTCTTCAAGTTTCATAGTTACTAATTCCCATGGTGCGGATGTAGTGGATGATTTACTCATGGTTTTTAAATGTGGTAATACAATAATAGGTTAATTAAGTTTAGGATTTTTTATCAAAATAAGAACTCCAATAGAAATTAAAAAGATTTAGTAAAGGAAATATGATAATAAAGTGAAAGATTACTCACTCTTGATAACCTGATGCTCTGATGCCAATTGATGCGTTTTACAAAAATTAAAAGTGAGTTTTGTTCTTCAAATTCGTCACTGTTCATAAGGTTAGAGTTTTAAATTCTTAAACTTTTCAAATGATGATAACAAAAAAGAATTTAAAGATAAAAGCTAAACATTCAGGGCTTAAAAGCAATGCCACTAACCAAGGAAAATTCACCACTAAATTTAGTTAGAATTTAGATAAAGGAAAAAGAGTTGGATTAACACTTAAAAGAAATATAATTTCATTCAATAAGCTAAAATCCTAAAAATGGAATAAAGAAGCATTTTTATAGGTATTATATATTTGTTCAAATATAAAAGAAAGTAACATATTACATAGAATCTACAAGCATTAATTATAATAAATAGCAACACAAGACTCCAGATTTATGCTTCCAAGAGTTACACAAATACTCAGCTTCTATTCCAAAAATTCATATAAATGCTGCTCCATGAATTTGACTCAAAGTGATCAAATTAAGGTCAAATAAAATGTATGGACTGAAGAGATCATGGGCTAGATGAATTTGGACTTAGACTGGACAAATGTGGGCTTCTTTTATCTTATTTTGTAATAAATTATCTTGTGGGACTGAATTAGAGTTTGATTTATCTTGGAGCAAATTCATACTTGATTTATCTTGTGTTAAATTTACATCAATTAGTATTTTAGCTATAAAGCCTAGCAAAAAATTCCAAATTGATCGATATTTCTTTTTTTACTGTGTCATAACTAAATTCTATTAAACATGTTAATTTTTCACTTTGAAATTCAATCTGAGATGACAGCAGTGATAGTTCAAAGTTAACTATCCTTATTTGAGTTTGATAGCATTTTTAAAGAAAATGAAAATCTTTGAGTCTTATGCACGCTATAGTTTTATATTTAGATTATACATTAATAACATTATTATTAAATCACTTCTTAGTCAATAAAATCACCCTTATTTTTGGGTAGATATTCAGAAATCTTCTAATTTAATTACATAGATTTTTATAGTGTAGATCACCCTTGACTTATGGTTAATGACTTGTGAACACACCTTCATTTACATTACCTCTTGAACATAGATTTACAACAAATATTCAGCATCAATAATATATTTCATTCAAGGTTTTGTACTTAACTCATTACACAATAAATAAACAGATATTCATAAAACTCATTATAATTTATATTTCTACAAACATAAGGTGGGCACAAAAACTTATTTTTGTCAAAGGATAGAAGGTAAAAAAATGTCTCTCCTGAAGAAATTTGTCAAAGAAAAGAAGGCAAGAAAAGAATTATCCAATTAAAGTACATAGTTAACCTATAGAAAATTATCCAATTAATGCAATATATAGAAATGAACAGATGTACTTGTGACTGATGTCAGGCTTTTAGTTTGTAATTTTATTGGTCTTCCTTTCCTTTTTGCAAGATCTATTGTTTGGAAGTCCACTAGAATTTCTGTTGCTTATCTTTTGGATAAGCATAGGAAAAATATAACCATAAACACTAGGGAAAAGAAAGAAAATCATGCCCACTAGGCCATGAAGCACACATCTAAGCATTTAATTGACTATCTGTCATGCCCCCAAAATTAGGGTTCGTGAATTAGGGTTTAATGGAATCATTTCGGTAAAATTTCCATTATACATAGGTAATCCTAACTAAAGTTGCAAGTACAAAACTCTACAATACTTCTAATAGTCTATATGGAATCCCAACCACTACCACGCAATATCCATTACAACAAAATTCAATACATTCATTTATTGATAACAATTATCTTCTTACAAAATTCTGACAACATAGTACACACATATACTCATTAATTCAAAATATTTCAAGCTAAATAACAACATCTGTTCCACGTCATCTACTTTCATTTGCTCTCCATAAACCTGAAAAGTAAGGGGGTGAGCTAAAACTCAGTAGGTATTTACACATACAACTGAAATTTTTAAACGAAAATAATAATATGCTTTCACTTTATCATATTACAAATGACAGTAATTAAGTATAAAAACTGATCATTTAGCAATCATATATTTTAGTCATCACTATGTATCATGCAGAGTTTTGGGGCATTATTCTAAGGGATTGCCGTCTAGGAACGTGTGGCCTGCGTACTTTAGGGGCTCTATACTCAGGGACTGCCGTACATGATTTCAAGTTTACGGGCTTTCATTATGAGACTGAAATCAAGTCCATAGTCACCGGTGCTAACAAAAAGACCATATACTATTTCACAATTTAACAACACACAATAATAACAAAATAATTTATGCATACTGCTCACAACAGCATCAACATTGAAAGTATGATTCAAAATACTAAAATGGTCAATTATACGTGAAATACCCACCTGGTCAAATCAAAGTTTGCACTGGTCAAAATTTTAATGATCTCCCTTCCGTTCGTTGTCACCACCTAGCAATATTTCACAAAAATCGGCGAAATTTACTAAAATAACTAATAAGTTGCACTGCTTATAATAAAATATAAATAATATTACAGTCCTAAGTTCGGCTAAAATCTGACTCAGAAATTCTGAAATTTTAAAATTTTAAAATAAAAATATTATAGAAGAAAAATTACAAAAACATCCCTATAATATAAATAATTACAAAATATCCCAAAAATATTTACACTTACGACCTAAAATTATTAAAAATTATTATTTTACCATAAAATTTTTAAAAATTTTATTTTAACCTAAAACTAATAAAATTTTTAATCTTACCTCCAATTTATGAAAAATTTTATCTTTACCCCTACTCAAAATTTTACAAATTTTCACCTAATTTTCAATAATTTCTAAAAAATCTATCAATTAAACTATGTTATTAAACTCAAAATGAGTAGATCTAATGCCCAAAAAACTAAAATATTACTAATATCAACTATAATCTTACCATAATAAATCTATTTATTACACTCAATTTTTAACAATTCTGCACTAAATATATAAAATTTTTCTAAAATAAGAAAAGTAAAAATATCCTAACTCCTTATCATTTTTTTTTCTTTTTCTTCTTCTTCTTCTTCTTCTTCTCCTCCTCTTTGCCTCGTAACTTCCTCTTCTTTCTTTATTTTTCTTCTTTCTCTTTCCTCTTCTCTCTTCTCTTCTTTTCTTTTCTCTCTTTTCCTTCTCGGGTGTTCCACTATCTTCTTCTTTTTTAATAAAGAATTGAGCCTAAAAAATATATATATATAACACAACTGGGCCCAAGGAGGAAAATTTTGGGCCCAGATGTTACACTATCATTACACTATTGGACCAGTAATGTTAATAGAAAGACACAATGTACCTTGTGTCTTGGTACTCCAAATTAAATTGCTCAACAGATACCCCAGTTGAACAAAAACTTTTATTTACTCCTGAAACAAATTCTTGAGTAGTATCAGCCCAACAACATTAATGACTTAGACTAAATTTTCATAATGTTTAGGCAGGCACCAACTTCTCCATTTTTCTCAATTAGATTATATGGACTGATTTCCTAGCTTCAATCTGGACATGCTTAAGTGGAGACTATTACTAATGTATATCGCAATACATAAGCTCTAATCAATAATATCAACAGGTGATATACCGAATGTAAGAAAAAAAGTCCCCCTCGAAGAAATTTATTAAGGGAAAGAAGCCAAAAAAAGAATTTTCTCTGGTGAAATTTGTTGAAGGACCAAAGGTAAAAAAAAGTCTCCCTCGATGAAATTCATCAAGGGAAATAAGGCAAAAACAAAATTTCCCACGACAAAATTCATTGAACAACCAAAGGTAAAAAAAAGTCTCCTTCAATGAAATTTGTCAAGGGAAAAATGTAAAAAAGAATTTCCCTTCATGCATTTCTCTCAATAAAATTCATCGAGGCCCACACTTTTTCCACCATAATCCCTCAATGAAATAAGGCAAAAATGGGTTTTGATCAATCTCATCGAGTCACTGTTCATCATCATCCTCAGGACTCCATTTTCAACAAAATCTCTCTAATTTCACACACTAAATTAAACACAACCCAAAACTAATTGCATAAAATACTATAAATTGATTTCTAAACATAATATTATCATTTCCTAACCTTAAATCAACAAAATAACATTGGCATTTAAATTTTTCATAAAGCAATGACGTGGGAATACCGATGTGGACAGAAAATAGCGTTGATTTTCTTCACGTGTATTGTTCTTCTTCAAAAGTAGGTAAACTTGGCTTTAACTTAGCAATTTTTTTATGTTTCAATTCTGCCTTTCATGGTTTTGCTTTCTTCTCTGTCAACATGTCTTTTGTTTGTTCCCTTCTTTGTTCTGTTCGATGAGTAAAAGAATGGAATTAAATGGACCAAGTAATCTAACTAGTAATAGGTAGTGAGCTTAGAATTAGGGTTGAAAACTTACGAACAATGTGTTTAAATGACAAAATATAAAGAATAAGAGTGTACCTTGTTTTCACTATTGTCAGTAACTTGATTGATTTCAATACGCAATGGTTTTACCTCGTACTCGCTGTCGTCAGGTTGGTTTTTGCCTTGCATTCTTTGAGAATCTCATCAACAATTGTCGTTAATCTGCAAAAATGAATGCCTAAGAATTTTACCGTGAATTTCAGTTTCGAGAGTAACAAGAAATTTGTGAATTTCACAAATGGATCAGGGGTATTTTTGTCCGAAAATCAAATAATTGGCTCCAAATATAACAACTTTTTAGTCTCGGCTATAAACAAGAATGAGTAAAAATAGGCCATTTTTGTCAAAAACCCTTATTCAAGCATGCGTTAGTAATTTTAAACACAGTATGAATAAAAATCAATATAATTAAGTTTAAATTAACATAAAACCATGAAAAATCTAATTAGAGTTTCATTCTTAACCCTAAAAAAGAAAGTTAGCTACTAAAGAAAGAAGTAAAAAATAAAAAATAAAATACATGAACATAAAGGTTGAAGAAGAAAGCATCCTTCTTGATGTTGACTTTTTTGCAACTCTTCTTTACCTTCATCACTTGTATCTTGCTCTCTTTTTTGCCCTTGAAGGAGAGGACGGCTCTTCTTTTATAGAATTAGATATGATATGATTCTCTTAATACTAAGTAAAGTAGGATTTGTATAAATGCTTTTTTAATTAGAATTTGACATGTTCTTTACTTGTTAAAATCTAATATGTATATTATTTTACTTGTTACTGCAACTAAACTACTGTGAATGTGATGGTAAGTAAGATATCATGAAAAGGTTTTAAATCTCTAGTTTCTAATAAAGAAAACTTTACATGATTTGGAATTGTATAAAAAAAGTTATTGTTGTGTTAATGACTACTTTTTAAGTTGTGAACCCTTATAAAATAAGATTGTTTTTTCTTATTTTTTAAGGAGGGACTTAATTTTTCTCTTGATAAAATAAGTCTTCAAATGTTCAATAATGTGATCATAATAAGTTTTCCTATTTTTTTTTAAGACATGTTATCTCAATCCTTAAAATATAAGGAGAGTTTTGAAAATGTATCTTTTAAACTTGTTATTCATCTTTACTTATAAAGTTTTACAAAATAATAAAAGTAAGTAAAAAAACTATAAAATACAAGAATTAACTAACAAAATTAAGAAATATTTAATGTAACATAAGTTGAATAATAGACCTATCAATAACATTGTTGACTACAATAGTTTGTCTACTATAGAGGTTGAATACGTGGCTTTTGTAGAAGTAGTGAAGAAAGTTTTGAAGTTAAAGGTGTCCTGAGTGATAACCAAAGGTAGAGCTTTTCAATATTATACAAGTATACAATGTACGGGTTTATATATATTGCAAAGTATGGATTTGACCCAAGTCAAGTATGATGTTAGATCAACCCCGCATTAGCCTATCAGGATTTCATTATATATTTCAGTGTTTAAAGCAAATTTTGTAATTTTTTAGCCTTCATTTGATAAATTAAATTCGTTACTTGCTTCCATAATTTTTGTAAAAATTATCTAAAAAATTTTCACATAAGATCTAGTATTGTTTTTATTTTTATTTGCTTTCTAAGCTTGATCTACATAACAGTCCTCTTAAATTTCCAACGTCCATACTCATTTTAATATGCAAAAGTTCTGTGAACCAATGAACCCAACAACATTTTACTGTGTTTTCAAGATGAACTTAAAGCAACAATTGACTGATTACAACATATTAAATAAGTAAGAAACTGTCAAGTTATATTTAATATTTAATAAGAAAAATAGTCTGTTTCCTCATTAAGTTTAACTAATCTACAACAAAAGGATTAGCTTTTGCAGTAAATACAGAAATTCCTTTGAAGCTATTCTTGGATGAATGCATTAAACCGAAAATAAAATCTTAAACAAGAATAAGAAGCATCACAAATTGAATCAAATTTCCATTAATGAAAGATAAAGATGTAAATCTATTGGAAAATCATAAATACACATGTCGTGCCAAATTTATAACAACTAAAATTGTAGGATTATCAAATTTAATAAAATTATTTCAACAATTCAGGCAATAAGCTAAAAAGCAGAGAACAATGAATATAAAAACAGTCATCTAACAAAACATAGAATTTTTGTTAAGACCAAACAAAAGAAACATAAGATTCCACAAATATAAAAAATAATAAAAAATAGAGAGAAAATAAAACAAAAAATAGTTTTTCCCAAAATATTAGCAATTAAGTGCTATTTTTTCAAATTTTATTTTAATTTGAATAATTTTTTTTTATATTTGACTTCTGAATGTAAATGAAAAATGAAGTTGGATAAATGAAAATATAAAATTTAAGAAGTTAATTTTTCAAGCTTTAATAACTATTTTTGCTCTAACATAAAATAAAAAATTTATATTTGATATATTATAAATAAAATTACATAAATTAGATAATATTTTTATTAATAATAGATAATTGATCAAAAATCTTAATAAAATATTAACAACCAATTGTTAATTATTACTATAAATTTATATTAACCTTATTTATTTATTCTTGCAATCATAGTTTTCAATTAATGTCATGCTTTTACATCTCTTTCAAACTCACATTTCAATGAGTTTGTCGTAATAACAATATTGATAATTATATTAATTAATGATAAAATTAATAATTGTGTGTTATTATATCATGATTACTATATATCAAGTATTAACATGTCTAATTCATCAATATTTAATTCGATTTTTGCCTTCAGTACTTTTGTATTGTCAACATTAAATTAATTATTTTTTTTTTGCTTTCCATTAACAAAATTAGTTGAGTGTAATTTTTAATTTGGATGATGCCCATAAGTTTTTAATGATACAAGTACATTTACATATGCTTTGATAAATTATTTATTTCTTGTCAGGCCGTGCTAATTACCACTACGTATGTAATTACAAACACTCATCCATGTATTTAAGTATTAATTTTATACAAGTGTTTATTGATTTTAATTAACATTAATGTAGTTTTTAAATTAGTATATAATATTATTTAGAGTGTTTCACAAGTAACATTATGTACTTTAATAATTATTTAAAAAGTAAAAAAAATTAAAATATATAAACACTCACGTATTTTAATCTTTTTTTAGAGCATTGAAAAAGACCTCAGTTTGAAGTTTAATATGTTTCTAATCATGCACAGATTGGAAGAAATAATTACTTTTACTTTAAAATTTAATTTATAAGATCATTTATGATAGATTTATTTTAGCTAAAAATTATTAATTTTAATCAATTAATTAAGTCAAGTAAGCATAACACAAATTAAATAGAAAAGACTACCAATTTTTAATATGGTTTAAATTTTTCAATCATACGTCCACAAGGTCACACTGAAATAAAAACATTTACTAAAAAAATCAACGATTATAAGTACCAAACTACTTAAACAAAGTAAAAATTCTCTCACATATTCATTACTATAATCTTGAATTTTATAGATGGACTTGTTGAGGAGATCTCTCACCTTGATGTATCAAAATCTTTTCTACTTAACTCAACAAGATTTTCTTGCTAGTTACTGTTGAACTCCTTTTAAAAAGTATAAGTCTTCTTCCAAAAACAACAAGAAAATATCGTAATAATACTTAAGAAAACTGAATTTAAGTTTATAAAATTAGATATTACTGACTCATAATATTCATCATTTTTTCTCTCTTTAAATCACAAGAACAATATATAAACAATTTAAAAACAAAGAAATCAAGAAAACAAAAATATGCATCTCATCATCTACTTTTGGCATTCTCTCTTTGTTACCTTATAAAACAAATAAATCACACACACACACATACACACACACACACACACACACAAACACAAACTTAACCATAACTGTGTGTGATTTTGTTTTCTAAATCAAAAAAGAATATAACTTCTTAATTAACAAGAATTATTTTCTAAATAAAATTTATTTTCTCAATTTTTTTCCCTTTTATTTACAGAATGTATCTCATAATAAGTTTTCTAATTAAGTAAAAATATTAACATTGCTTAATATATTAAAAACTTAAAAATTCTCTCTTTGTGAAAATAACAAAAATATGAATGAACAGTATCATGTTTAATAAACAGTAACCAATATAGCATTTTGTAACAAGATAATTAATAAAAATTGTGTAAAACTTATCCTTTAAACTCTAATAATAATTTAGTTTTTAAATACTTAGATTGTATTTTTAAGTATATGCACACTGCATGACCAGTTGGCTTATTATTGAAGTTCATTATTTATTTTATGGGATACACATATATTTATTTATTTATTTCAATTAATTTAAATTATTTATTTATTTATTTAAATATAAAAGTTTTTAATTCAAAATTTTTATAAGGAAAGTATTTTAAAACTTTTAAATTTTATTGTACTTTAGAAGGCTTAAATGTAAAAAAGAAAAAGGGTTTAGAGTTTTGTGTAATTAAAGATGGGAACTTTAATGATATTTTTCATGATTGTATAAAATAAAACCCAATTTCTTGTTCTTCCACCACCTGTTCATTTCTTCTTTTTCCTCCTCCATTTTCCTTCTCCTTTTCTCTCTGAAATTTCATTACTTTTATACTTTTTCTTGTGAAATCAACTTTACAAAATCATTTCTTAAGTGTTTAACATCAAAAATCATTAAAGAAATTAAAGAAAATACTTGATTTTAGTTACAAATCTTCAAGTCAAAGTGTATGAGCTTCAAATGCCCAAAGCTCAAATAATGGGTTTTTATCATCAAAGTTTATTTTCATCACTTACACGAAGTTTGGGTATATATTTTCAAACATTTAATTCCAATAATTTCAATTTTGATTTAAAATTTATGATGTTTATGTAAATTGGGTATTTTACTTTATTATTTACTTTTCATATTAGACTTAATTATGATATTTAGAGATTTATTATGAGGTGTATGAGAATGAGAGGAACTTGCCATGGAATTTTATTGCATAAAATTAATTAAATGATCAGAATTTCTAGTATTGAATTAGATTTTTGGGGTTTTATTTATGTTGAGTTGGATTGTAGTTTATGAGGTATTTTAATGTTAATTTAAGTTTAGAATTGTTGTATTTGAAGTTTAGAAATTAAGTTTAAAGTTTGATTTCAAAATCAATTTAATTTGGGTTGAATTTGATGTTAATAGAGAATAAAACAAATTTTTATTAATTGTGACCCATTTATAGTTTTCATGGTTTTACTAAAAATACAAGGATTTTTGAGCAAACCTTACTAGAGATAAAATTGTAATACTCTAAAAAAACTTTCTAACGAGTACTTATGGGATTATTTTAGAGTTTATTTACCTTGTCAAAAGTCCTTTTCTTATTTTTCTTACATTTTTACTATGTAAAAGTTTGACCAGGCACTGCAACTTGAGGCCAAGGCCTTAGTGCTTCTATTTTTAAAATTTAAAAATTACTGTAGTAAGTTACTATAGAGCACTATTACATCTAGCATTCTATTCGTTTATTTTGTAAGTCATTATTGAACTTTTAAATGACCTTTAAATTTAATAATCTAAAAAACATTGGAATGTTTAGAGAATCTAGTTCATTTTTTCAAGAAAATAGTTTTTGAAATTATGATCCTAATATTTTTAAAATTACCAAACTATCCTAAAAGATCAATTTTGATTAAAAGCTTTACTATTTCTATAAATAATTGTGTGTAGACTTAAACCTTAATATATTTGTCAATTAAGAAATTTATATTTCATATTGAGATAGATAAGTATTTTATTAAAATTTGAATTTTAATAGAAAGTGTACACCTTCCCCTAAACAATGAATAAAATATGTATAATATTTAATTTATTAAGAAGTTGTTTTAAAGTGCATGTTTTGATTTAATAGATTATTTTTTAAATTGTTTTAAGTTATTGGAATGCTAGGTTAGCATATAAATGAATTGACATCATATAGGGCATGTGGTTTGTATATTACTATTATTTTGTATATTTATGATATTGATTACGTAAATATTATTATTGTTTTACGTGTGTGTGTATGTGTGTGTGTGTGTGTGTGTGTGTGTGTTTGATTGAAATAATTTGTCTTAGAAACCATGTTTATTAGTAATATATTGGTATTTCTGCAATACTACAAAAAATAGCCTATAAACGGATCTTTTGTAAAGACTGTATAAGAGATTGAGTATTAGGTAAGGTTAATATAAGGAAAAATGTTGTTGGAGAGCCTACCTAGTGAAAGACAACGCAAAGATGCCACAAATATTGTCTCGTAGTTATTCAAACCAATGCTAGTGAATTGGCTACGATTTGATAAAATAATTTTTATAAAATTATTTTGTAAACTAAAATATTAATTACTTCTAAACGCATATTTTTCTATATATATATATATATATATATGTATAATATAATTTAACTATTACATGATTTATAATAAAACAAAAATTCATTAATGATTTTAAGAGTCTGCTTTAACCAAAGTGGCAACTTCAAAAAGATCAAGTAACCAAACTATTGTTAAGAAGCTATACATAAGCCTAGAACATATTTTAAAGTATTGTTTTACTTAAATAACTAATTTTGAAACGATGTGTGATTTGCAAAATATATGACAATAGTTTTACAACTATTTTAGTATTTCAATACCTCTGAGCCTTATGAGTTGTTATTGTTCATGATTCACTAACTAAGTATACTTTATATTCACTCCCTCACTTTATCACTTTTAGGTTAAGTTTTTTATTTGCTTCCTCATAGTTATTGTGTACATAGCTGTCACTATATTATTTTTGGTATAGGTTCTTAACTCATCTCATGTCCTTGGGATCCACCAGCTAAATATTTACACATTATATTTTGATATTTTATACTATATACTTTAGATATTATTTAAATTTAAATATATATATTTTTTAATTTTGTAAGCACTATGCTATATGTAGTTTTTAAGTATGATGAATATTTTAGTTTGGATAAAGATGTGTGTGTGTGTATTTTATTTATAAGTATAGTGTCTATGATATTTAAGAGTTTTACAAACTCTTGCAAGACATTCCATATTAATAGTGCGTAACACAAAGGTATGTGGCGATTGTCACATCGTAGTCTTTGGGTCAGGGCATGATTAGTTGTTTTCCAAAAGGGGCCATTATTGCCAACTAACCTTAATAATTTACAATAAAATGCTATGAAGAGATATTAATATTAAAAAATGCATGCATGAATTGGTTAATTACACATTTCATAGTCTGTTTGTAGAGACCATTTTTTTAATTGTTTGTGCAATTTTAATTTTTTTTAAAGATTACTTAAAAAAATAATTTATTATTTTTGAACTATTATTATTTATTTTCATCTTAGTCCATATGTCATATTTATGACCTTATAACTTATAATCCAAGTTTTATCTTGATAACTTTTAAATTCTATTGTAATTGAGTTTGAAAGAATCCAAAGGTTATAAAAATTTAGTAATATCTTTCTTTAATTAGTTTTGGGTGTAAAAATTTGTGTCATAGTAAAAATTTGCATGGCACCAAACCATTCTCCATTAGTGACTGACTAAAGCCAATTAGTAGTATTTAATTTTCATTTTTCCTAAAATTGATTATGGCGCCTAAAAGTGGTGTTATATATTTTTATTTTTGGCAACATTTTTAGTCATAAAATGTCTTTTCCAACTAGTAGTAAAATTAAATATTCAATCTAAAGTATATATCTTATGTATCTTTAGGTAAAAGTGTCAAACGAATCAAGTTAGCTCAACTCAAAAAAATTAGGTTAGATAAAATCAAGCTCGCCAAAAAATGGTGAGGCCCAACAGAACTTGTGAGCTTGAGCCCATTTGGACCGTGACTGGCCTTAAGAAATTAAACAAAAAATTTTTTAAATTAATAAAATTTGCATAGACAAAATTTTGTTGCAATTTTCTTATAGATTTTTCATTATGATAGATATTTGTTACGATGAAATAAAATTGCATCACAAAATCTCTATTACTAAGTACCATTTAGTTAATAGTGCACACAAAACATGATTTTAGTTTAGAAGGATTACTATTAATATACAACTTATAATTTTATTTATATTTCATATAGTCAAAGAAATTAAAAAATCAAAAAAATTGAGAATTAAATATTTAATACTAAATACTAAGATGTTTGCCTAATAGTCTTGTTTAGATTTATTCTTTTTTTAAAAAAATGATTATTAAATTAGTAAAGAATATATAAAAAAAATAAAAAGAAAAATGATAATGATATATATATATATATATTTAGAAAAATAGAGATAATGTAATGTAATGTTATTATTTATAAGATTAGAACATAATTATGTACAATTTTTAGAAATAAAAAAATTTTAATGAGAGATTAAATTTGACTTTTACAACATATTAAAAAATAAAGACTCAAAAAATTATTTTACTACTAATTTTAGGAGGAAATATTTTTTTAATGGTGTCTTGAGTTCTCATTGGTCATTATGTGGCTTCGTAGTGCTTACAAGTGTATGTCTATAGGTAAATCCTTCCTCTAATGACTTATATTTATCTTCATTACAATGGAGTATTATGAAATACTTCTCGTATAGTTACTAAAGAAAAAATAATAATCGACAATGAATAGAGTGAATTCACTATGTTATGTAGGCATATCATAAGCTTTCAACTTGTTTTATATTAACCCTGATGCTTTGCTAATTGTGGGATGTATTTCAATATTTTTACGCTTACCAATAATGTTAATCATTTTAAATGATACATCTTGTATGAATAGTAAAAATGTGTTATAAATAATTATAAAAATTTATTATTTAATAAATAAATATCACCTCATTTTTTATGTTATTTAAATACAAATTTTGAGATAATTTTTTGATATTTAGATACTTTTGTACTTAATCAAAGCTAAAATTCGTAAAGTACCGTAATCCATTGATACACTATAAAGTGTACCACATAACTCGCCTAAAATTTAGTTGTCAATTAGTATAGTAGCAAGTAAATGGTCACTTTTTGCATAAGATTACTCTAATTAACAAGTTATTAAAATAACATAAACAAAACTTTTAGGGAGAAATTCTAGAATTAATTCAATATGCAAAATAAATGAAAGAGAAATAGACAAAAATATGTAAATTAAGGAAAATAATTTTTAATAAGTTAAAAATAGGATAAGAAGAATAGTTAAGGATCCATTGTTAACTATAGATAAAACATATCATCAATGATCAAAATTATCTCTTATTTTCTTTTGAAAATAACAATTCTAAAAACTCAAGCTAAATTATTTCAATCTTTTCTTACTTAGGCATCATAAGTTTTTTACTTAATCTCTTTTCATTAAACAATTCATGTTAAATTTAGATTTTTGTTGGCTTATATCATGTTAAAATGATCGAGTTTAATGGGCGGTGATGAATGTGTAAAGTGTCTAATGAATTGTATGATATAAAAAATGTCTAATGAAAGAAGGCATGTGAGCAATGAAATGAACAGTGTATAGTGTTTGGAATTGTGGCGCCAAAATCACACCAGCCTTACACTTGAGCAATTGAACAGTACTACTATAAACAGTGATGAACATTGACCTGGTGCAAAGTTAATGCCCTGATTGCTATTTGAAAAGCCAAGTTTTTATGGAGCTCGCTCTCATGCTTCACTCAATCAATGAACAATACATAAATAATGATACATGAACAGTATGATGATGCCAAGTCAATGCTAGTCTAATGCTTAAACATGAATAGTGTTAGATAAAGAGTACTACATGAACAATGACTTTGAAAAAAGGAATATAAATTTTTAGAAATATTTAACCTACTGAGTGTGATAATCGTTTTATATTTTTGGGTTTTTGTCTTGTGAATTGTTCTTTGTAAGGTATCTTTTTATTAAAAAAATTCTTGTCTCTTTGATTTCTTTTCCTTTATTACTATGGAATTTGTTTATGATTGTACCCTTATATTATTGAATTGTTTAAAAACTATTGATTTAAGTCAATAAGTTTTAATATATTTTAATTTGGTGATAATTTAAATTTTGTATTATATAAAATACTTTTTACCTTTTTCAGGTGTTCTAAAGTCTAAATATAGGAAATTTTAATTAATATCAAAGGCTAAACTTGATACTTAACTCTTTATTTTGTTTAGATGGAATATAAATCTCAAAATTCTTTTGTTCTACCATACATTGATGGGAGTAATTAGTTATATTGAAAAGTACGATTGAGAGCCTTTTTTAAGTCTATAAATAAGCATATATGGATGTATTTTGAAAAGTCTTAGACTCCACCTTTATATATTCTTAATGGAGTTTTAGGTTTTAAAGACATCAAGTTTTGGACTTCAATAGTAATAGCGAAGTTATGAATATTATTTCATGGGATTTTCACCTGAAGGTTCAAACAAATATATGTGTGAGTTTGCTAGAAAGGCTTAGGACATTTTAAAGACGACTCATAAGATATAAAAATTGTTAAGAACTCTAAACTTCAAATTCTACCTTCTAGATTAGAAGAAATTCAAATGCAAGAAGATGAAAACTTTAGTGAGTTTTATAATAAGTTGAATGATATATTAAACTCTAGAAATTTAATCTAAGTGAAATGACTCTCGAAAGGTTGAGTGATTAGAATAGTTCTTAGAAGTTTGCTTGAAAAGTTTCATCCTAAAGTTTTTGTTGTAAAGGAAAACATAGATATAGGTTTTGTTAAGATAAAAGAACTGATAGGTTTCCTTTAAACCTATGAGTTAAGTTTTCTTAAATCAAAGAAAACATAAGTCCATGGCTTTTAAATCTATTAAGGAAATAGTTGAAATATAGACTAATGATAAATCATTGGACAATAAGGAAATAGAGTTATTTATCAATAAGTTTAAAATTTTCTTTAAATCTAAGAAGGAGATTATAATAAAAATTAGAAACTTACCAACAAAAAGAAGATCTTTTCTAAAAGAAATAGAAAAGTATAATATAATGAGTGTAAGGGTTTGAACACATAAAATTTTAGTGTCTTAACTTTATGAAAAGAAAAAAGGCCATGAATACTATAATGACCCAAAACCTAAATTGCCTAAGCCTAAATTTTCTTTTTAAAAGCCTAAGTTTTTTTATCTTTTCTTGGCCCATTAGTTGTTGTATATAAATATGGGATAGGAAAATTGAATTGAAAAATTTGAAAAAATAATAGAAGGTCTGGAAAGGAGAAAGAAAAGAGAGGGGGAAAGAGAGAAAAAAGAAAAGAGAGGAAGGAAAAGAAGAAGAATTGGAGAAGGAAGATAAAGAGGTAGAAGAAGCATTTTATTTTTTTTTATTTTGAGAAAATTTTATTTATTTAATGTAAAAATTATTAAAAATTGAAGAAAATAAATAGATTTTATTCTGATAGTTCATAGTTAAAATTTTTATTATTTTGATTTCTTGGACACTAGATTAATTGATTTTGAGTTTAATAAAATAGTTTAATCGATAAATTTTTCAAAAATTATTGAAAATTAAATAAAATTTTGTAGAATTTTGAGTGGGGTGAAAATATAAAAATTGTAATAATTTTTAGGGTCAAAATAAAAATTCTTATAGTTTTAAGTCAAAATAAAAATTCTTATAATATTGAAGCAAAAGTAGTAATTTTTAATAATTTTGAGTTTTAAGTATAAATATTTTTAGAGTATTTTTGTAATTATCTATATTATAAAAATTTTTTGTAATTTTTTATCAATAATATTTTTTATTTTAAAAATTTAAAATTTTAAAAATTTTTGGTCAGATCTTAATTAGATTTTAGACTGAAATTTTATTTTTATTTTATCATCAATAGTATAAATCAGTAGTTTGTTTTAGTAATTTGCATTAATTATTGTTAAATATTACTAGGCAGTGATAGCAGAAACGAAGAGAAATCTTTACAATTTTAGAAAGGGCACTCACAGACTTGTCCAAGTAGATATTTCACGTATAATTGAGTATTTTAAAATTTTAAAAATTAAAAAGTAAGGAGTTATGTCAAATTTTTATGAAAAAAATAATTATTTTTCTGTGATATATTATTGTACTATTCTGTTTTATAAAAAATTTTTGATAATTTAGAAATATTATTATTGTTAAATTATACTTTTAATATTTGCTATGTTGTGAAATAGTATAAATAAACTGTTTTAATATTACTGTGCGGTTGGATCATGAAATGGTTTACAGGCTTTTATTTAACACCGGTGACTATAGACCTTATTTCAGTCCTATGGTGAAAACCTGTAAACTTGAAATTGTGGGCGGCGGTTCCTGAGTATAGAGCTTTGAAAATACGTACGCCACACGTTTTTTGGACAACAGTCCTTGAGAATAGTGCCCCAAAACCATATATTATACATAGTGATAACCAAATTATATTGTTATTGAATGATCATTATTTATATTTGTTTATGCCTATTTATAGTTATTTATGACGTGATTAATTGGAAGTATAATTATTAATACGTTCATTTGAAAATATCAGTTATATATGAATGTTTACTGGGTTTTGACTTACCCCTTACTTTTCAAATCTATTTGGAGCAATCAAAAAATAGGTGATTTAAAGGAGATTGTGTCTTTTGCTTGATATATTTTAAAATCATAATTAGTAGTGTATGTTATGTTGTTAAAATATTGTCAGAAAATTATTTTTATTTAACTAAATAAATGTATTAAATTTTAATGTATTGATATTGTGCGGTAGTAGTTGGAATTTCATGAAAAATATTGGAAGTATTATAGAATTTTAATATTTATAAGTTTTGTGAATATTGTCAGTATATAGAGAAAACTTTGCTGAAATATTCCCGACCCTTTTCTTTTATTTTAAAGTATTCTATTAAATATTAATTCACGAATCCTAATTTTGAGAGCATGACAAATACCTTTCTTAGTATCGATGACTCTAACGAGAAAAAGGGTGATGAGTCTTCTTTTGATAAAGAGAACTTTGTAATTTTTTTTCCTTTGTGAATAATGAGTATGTTGATTCTTAAGATGATGTTTCAAATGATGAATAAAACATGAATGTGACCTTTGAAAAACTTTATAAAGAGAGCTTGAAGCTCAAAAAAATGAATAAGGCTATTTTAAAAAATTAAATATTGTTAAATTAGAAAAAAAATGATCTTATATTTAAGCTAAAGTAATAAGTTGAGTTAGTTTCTAATTTGAAAGAATAAAATAGAGTCTTAAAGACTAAAGTTGGGGGCTTAGTTTGTAACTTAAAAGATACTTGATCTCAATTCATCAAACTCTCTAGTGACACTAAGAAACTAAATAATATGCTTAACTTAGGCCAAAATGTGAGTAGCAAGAGAGTGTTAGTTTTTTTTGTGACTAACCTTAATTATGCTTCCGCATCTAGTTTGTTACTTCTATAGGTATAAGTGATGTTATTGTAGAACCAATAGAACGAAGTAAACCTATGTTTACTTCTAATGTAGTTGTTCCTGAGGTCGAGAAAACAAAGCCTAAAGATATAGGTGTTTTTGATTCTAAGAGTCAACCCTAAGTGGACAAGATACTTTCATAGCATTAGTCTTTATCTACGTTTGTGCTTACTTATCACGAATGTGGTAAA
Source organism: Swietenia macrophylla (assembly GCA_032401905.1). Classification (NCBI taxonomy): domain Eukaryota; kingdom Viridiplantae; phylum Streptophyta; class Magnoliopsida; order Sapindales; family Meliaceae; genus Swietenia; species Swietenia macrophylla. The sequence continues at coordinate 5,146,315 of CP135561.1, read as the reverse complement.
ATAGGTCACATAAAGCCAAATTGTTTTGAATTTAGGAGGAAAAAATATGACAAAAAGTGTCTTTGTTGTTCCTAAGGTTGAGTTTGATCATAATAGTTATGTTTGCAAAGTAATAGAGTTAGTTTAGCAACTTAAGACGATTAATGATAGACTTGCTGCTTGAGTAACTTTACTTCTAACTATAATCAAACTCCTAGAAATATAAAATATTATCGTTTTGTTTGATTCATATGACTGAATGTCAGTTTGTTTCTTTTAAGTTATTTTTTTTTAAGTTTTTTGTACTTTTCTTTATGTTTTATTTGGTGTAAGTTATTTTTTATGCATTTCTTTTCAATAATATAAAAACACAATAATAATTTTATTTATTTTATTTGTGTTAATGAAAATGATATATGAACTTTTTACTATGTTGTCATATAAAAATTGATCCTTGACATATGTCTTGTGTTAACTATGTTTAAGTTTTTACTATATATACTCTCAATATCATTAACTCGAATATTTGATATTTTTATTTGGCTGCTTTCAAATTTATTGTGTATTTATGGTTCGCGTTCTTAATTACTATGCACTTAAGTATGAACATGTTATGTATAATTGCATGATATTTAGGTAGGCAATTCGAGGTTAGAATAGTATTGTCTTGTAATTGAGTTATCTTTTGACTACTTTATCTCTTGATGAAAAGTCTGATACCCCATGTGAATACCTCAACTGAGATGAAATATGTTTTTTTTTTTTTTTTTTACAAAAAATTCAAATTCTAAAAACAGTAAAAAAATTTAAAAAAAAAAAAAAAAGAGTGAGTGATCTTACTTTTCACATATTACAACCATATCTTGCCTAGAAGAAGGGGAATTGCTGAGTACCACGCATTTTCTCATGGATAACAAACAAGACCTGAAGAAGACTTGCTGAGACTCTTCTTAATTAGCTGTCAAAAAATGTCACCTTATGCATGATACATCTTCACCATGTGCATCATGGACCACATTTTATATATACACATATATATATTATTAGATTAAATTAATATTTTAAAAAGAAAATAGGTGAGAAAGTGATAGCTGCATTTTCTTAAAAGTATTTAGAGGTCATGAGAGGAATGGTACGAATTGATTTTAGGGGATCTGTTTCATTTCATTACGTGTCAACAATCTGACTATGATAGTTTAACGTTGTTGATTGCACCTTTAGTTACAATACACTCAAAATGGATGGTTATGCCAAGCAAAGACCAAACCAGGACTATACGTGGAACAAGCAATTAATTTGCCACTACAAGTTTCATATAAATTAATACCTTACACATAACTGATCATCAATCAATTATCAGCTGACTGACTTGTGTAGATCAGTGATCGTTTGTGTTTGTTCTTTACCATTCACTATTTCAATAAACATTAATTTATTCTAAGCTCTATGAAACTTGTGTTATAGACAATAGATAACTGGGGTTTAAGTAAGAAGATTAGATTAAAATTGTTTGTGTTTGTTCTTGACCAGACACTTTTTCCGTAAACATAATTTATTCCAAGCTCTATGACACTTGTGTCGTAGACAACAGATAACAGGGGTTTAAGTAAGAAGATTAGATTAATTAGGTTCTAAAAGAACAAAAAATAAATAAATAAATACTTCGGAACCACGAGATCAATAGATATTAACTGTACAATTGAATTGGAAAGTTACTGCACCAAATCCTGGAAGAGACGGTTAACGGGACAGCAAAGCAAAATATGTCTCTTCCCGCCCCTCCATTTCGAAACAAAAAGAGAAATCTCGCTGTTATCCGAAAAAGATCACTCTCAACACAGCCACTTGCATAATATTGGTCGATCGAAATCTCTCGTTTATTCAACATACACCACGCACGTTACATCTTATGCGCTGGTATACCCAAGAGCCTAGTTCAATACCCAAAAATATCCACACAATCCCACTCTATATAAACACTAACAGTCTTCAGCAAAACCCACTCAGCACTACTCAGACTTAATTATAAGGCTAAAATCAAACACACACCTGGAGCAGATGAAGATGATTCTCCCTATTTTCATCTTTTTTCTCTTCTCCTCCTCTTATGCTGCTGTACAAGACTTCTGCGTTGGAGATCCTTCAGCTCCTGAAGGTCCAGCAGGCTATGCTTGCAAGATGCCTGCAAAGGTCACAGTGGATGATTTTGTTTTCTCGGGCCTAGGAATTTCCGGTAACACCTCAAATATTATCAAAGCCGCTGTCACACCAGCATTTGCCGCACAATTTCCTGGTGTAAATGGACTAGGCATTTCAATGGCTCGTTTAGACTTGGCCGTTGGAGGAGTTGTGCCAATGCACACACATCCTGGAGCTTCAGAAGTCCTCATCGTTTTGCAAGGGTCCGTTTGTGCTGGGTTCATTTCCTCTGCTAATAAAGTTTACCTTAAATCTCTTAAAAAGGGTGACATTATGGTTTTCCCTCGAGGATTATTGCATTTCCAAGTGAATGCAGGGGGATATCCGGCCTTAGCATTTGTTAGTTTCAGTAGCCCAAGCCCAGGACTCCAGATTCTGGACTTTGCTTTGTTTGGAAATGATCTACCTTCCGAATTGGTGGAGAAAACTACTTTCCTGGATGATGCACAGGTCAAGAAGCTTAAGGGTGTTCTGGGGGGCACTGGTTGAGCTTCATGCAGACTCTTTTTTCTTTTTGCTAATTTAAACCCTTAATTTCCGTATTTCTGTTTATTCGCGCGTGTTACTTGTTTCTCATGATAATTAAGTTTGGTAAGGGTTCTTGTCATCGGTGGTTTATCCTTTAAGTAAAAATAAATAAAAATAAAAAATAAAAATCCAGTTAATGTTTGTGTTTTAATTAGTGCTCACTTCTTGTTCTTATTGGGTTACATTTCTGTTCTTTAATAACAAGCAATTGAATTTGTATTAATTTCTCCTCTGTTGCTGTGTGGATTCAGCTTTGATTCTAATTAACCGGAAATAATTCTTGTTATTTATAAAATAACAACAAAGAGTAATAAAATCTTACGGGATACAAATTCATCTTGCATACTAAACTAATAATACAATTAATAATTTATAGATTTTGTATTATATATTATTCAATCAGTACTAATCATGTCTAGTTAATTTTGTATACAATAGTAGTTTGCACAATAATTTGTATTCAAATATTATACAGCGAGATTAGCAATAGTTCCTCGTATGAAGAAAGAGTTGTAATTATTATGGAATTGGGAGTCCCAGGGATAGGAATATCTCGCTGCAAATGAATTCTGGCTAAAATTTGGCCCCTATTAAACCTTATCATCGGCTACTCCATATAGTCTAAAACTTCTGACACAGACTGGGGATGAGAAATTACTTAATTTAATAACAAGACCCAAGAGTCGATGAGAAACTAGACCAACAGAATCTTTTATTGTTTTGTAATATTTATAGAAGGTCCCAAAATAAAACAATAAGCTAGGTGTGTGTTAGTTGTAGCGTCAGCTTATGGACCTTGATTCAGTTAGGGATAACTGGTCCAAACATCTCAAAACAGTAAAAAAGAATTAATTGCATAAATGAAACAACAGTGCAGAATTCTTTTTTTTTTTTTTTTTTGTGTTTAATTTGATGGTTCCAGTATTCAGAATATGTGCAGTTATAACAGTTGCATGGTGTGTCACCTGTTAAGCTGACGAGTACCTGCACGTACGGAGAATTTTCAATTTGTTTGGTTTCGCCTTGCCATTGTCACGGCTGTGAAAGTAAGAGGATACATACATACATCAACGATCAATTTTTAAAAGAATTTCTTTTAATTTTTATAAAAATTTATTTCATTTTCATTAGTGAATCAGGTAAAGTACAATGATTTAAAAATACACTCAATTCGGTCGGTCTCTCTTTATGGAATAAAAATGTGATTTAAAGCACTAAAAATCAGAACCTCTGTAAGCAATATATTAAAGTTCTACCCTCATATTTTGCTAAATCAGATAAAAGGAAGCAGTTGAGGTCGCAAGAACTTGGCAGGTCAATGTCAAGTTGGAAAGAGATTTGCGTTAGATTGTTTGGGTGCCTTTGGTTTCCCTCACTGGCCTGAAAAATGGATATTAAACCATTTTTAATTTTTGACTGGGGGAAAATGACCTGCATTTTGCCTGGATTATTTGGTGGGCAGTTCAAGTGAAATAGACCCATGCCCTCCATAGGCCTTACATAGATTGGCCTCTTGTTTATTTTTTTAATTTAAAACAAAAATAATATTACTATATAATATAATGATAATTTATAATAAAATATAAAATAATAACATAATATTAAAATAAATTATCTTGTTATTTATTTTATTAATAAAATATAATAAATATTATTAATTATTTTATAGAATGTTATATTATAGTTATTTGATTATAAATATTTTTTAAGCAAATATAATACAATATAAATAACATAATATATATAATATTAATATACTATAATATATATAATAAAATAATACAACCTAATACGTATTGTACTAAATATAGTACAATTTTTAATTTAATTTATTGTAGTTCAATCCAATCTAATCAAATTTAATCTATTGAAAATAATACAATTTAATACATATTAGCTAACACATCCTTAAATTTTAAAATATGTTGCAAAAAATCTAAGAACAAAAGTTCTATCAAGCCGATAAGTCAAGTTCATAAGTAGATGCTTGTTGGAAAATATTAAGAGATATTTTAGTCAAATTAACGAGAAAATCATCTATTTATTTGTTCATGCTTTTGCATTGTTTTCTCAAAGATCTTAATAAAGCTTTTCACTTCGTAGATGTAGGCCTTAATGCTGAACCCATGTTCTCAACGATTCTTTCTACAGTTATTCAACCGTTCCTTTTTGTTTTGTTCATGAATTGATTCAATTTCGTGGCTTCAAATCATCTTATGCCAAATCTTTGTTGGTTTAATGTGTCCTTAGATGTTGATTGAATATGACAAATCATAACATTTACATTATAAAATGGAGAAGGTGTCAAAAGCTTAGGAAGCAAGTTATATGGTTGATAACAGTTGCATTATAATATTTACATTATCTTTGTCGGTTCAAAGGGAAGGCAAGAAAATTGTCCTAAAAATATGTTGTCGAGAATGTGAGATTACTTGGAACTTTAATTAAGTGAAAATTCAATTTTTTTTTTTAAAGAAAAAAGAAAGTGATGGTGGTGTCTGTCTGTGGTTGTAAGATGAAGCTTTTGTGAAGACTTACTAAACAAGACCAAGACCAAGAAAAAAGGCAGACAAAGCTATTTTTGAGTTTTGACAAAGTTTGGTGGGAAATGAAGGAAATTAATTCATTAGATGATCTAATGTTTTACTATAAATTTTAGCTTCACCATATTTTTTTGCCAAAATTGGGGGGCGAATTTTCATTAACTGGACAAGTCTATTATATATATATATATATTATTGCACAATGCAGCTTGAGAAATATTATTATTTTTTATAAATTTAGTTAGAGTAGTATTTGATGAGTTATTAATTCACATATTTAATTGTACATGGACTTTTCGTTGTCAAGTTGAGTTTGAAACATTATCTAAATTGGATATTCAATTTTCTTTTTAAATTTTTTGTAAAAGGTTTCTAAAATTTTATGACAACGACAAATGATATGCAATTATTTATTTATTTCTATGGTTGGTAGTAGTTACTTTTATCTTTAACAAAGATTCAAATACATCAACAAAAGTTTTCTTTGTAATAAAAATTACAACTATCAAATACAACATGATTAGTTGTATAAATCTAAGTACGATCATAACATGTATGAAATAGAAAGAATGAATCATGCACATTTTAATTATTTTAAATGATAATTATTTATAATTACAATTCATTATATTATTTGTATATAATGAGAATGGCAACCGTAAAGTAATAACTATAGTTATCGAAATATTATGTTAAAATATGAAAGCATTTAACAAAATGAAAAAGCAACTTGAATGTATAAAATTTAAGGAGAAATCATAGTTCTGTATTGAGACTTCAGAAAAAAAAAAAAATAGTTTATTGATTTCTTTGCACTAGATGCAAAAATTTATAGCACTAAAAGGAAACCCTATTTCCTGTGTTTTAGTTTCCAAGTGACCCATTCCTTCTTTGGTTTGAATTGGCTTGTATAAAATTTATCGTTGTATTTGACTAACACTGAAAGGCTATTCTTATCTTTTAGTACTTTCATTTCAGCAAAAAAATAAATAAATAAATAACAGTTTAACCTTTTTCTCTGTTTTCTCCATTAGCATACGTATCTCTAAAAGTGCATTTTTGTGATTAAATCAATCTGAAACACGACAACCTCTATATAAAGATCTCCCCAAATCCATATAACATTTTTGTTATCAAAGAGAAGGCAAATAACGAAGCTAAAAGCGCTTCTTTGCAAACCGCTTAGAATATATATCGCTCATCGAATTTTACGAAGCCAAGTTCTTTCATAAATTTTAGCAGACATTTTTCGGGCATTACAATCAGACCAAGACATAAATAAACTTTTATGAGCTCATTTTGCACGCAAGCTTGAGATCTAATTACCAGTTCCTTCACCTCTTTAAATAGCAAAAATGCTGCTTCCATGCAACAACGCATCTTAGAATGCATGTCGCTCTTCGAATTTCACGAAATCAAGTTCTTTTAGAAATTTTAACATACATTTTTCAGGCGTTTACAATGAGACGGAGACATAAATAAGTGTTTATGAGCCCATTTTTCCACACAAGCTTGAGGCCCAATTCCTAGTTTAACACCATGACCGTGAACAATCAAGATCTGAAGTTGTTTGACAGGAGAGAAACTAGAGAGAAAATTGAGAAGAAAACTAAAAGAAAAAAAATTCTGTTATTCGATATCTTAGTTCAATGAATTAAAATGAATGGATTTACAACTGCTATTTATACAAGTCAACTTAGCTAAAAATAACTAACTAAAACAATTGATTATCACCTATATATCTTTGACAACTTCCTAAAATTCTGAAAACAGACAATCAATCTTGCTAACCATTTAGCTGGCTTTGCTTAGCTGGAACAGCTCTGTTGGTAACAAACTAACAACTTATCCTTCAACACTCAATCAACCTAACCAGCTTCCACTTGTTCAATTCCCATTCATTAGGTTGAGTCATGCACGATCACTAAACTTGGCTGCTGATACGCTTAGCTGCTGAGCTGTCTAATGAGTAATACTCTATGATCCTTTACTGAAACCACTGAGTTATCTGACCCTGTAGATACTTTTTCCTTAATGTCCTCCCTTGAGGCGAACAGTCTAGGTAGAACACTCAAGTTGGAACAAAAATAAGTGAATTGGGGAAGAGGTAATGTCTCTGTAAGAACATTAGAAACTTGTTCAGTAATAAAAAAAAGGTTAACTTCTAGAAATTTTCCAAGAACTTTATCCATAATATAGTGCAACGAGCTCAATATGCTTAGTTCTTGAGTGAAATACCAGATTTTCAGCAAGTGAAACAACTCCTCAATTATCACACCATAACACCGGAGCAACAGTTGGAAGAAGATGAATTTCTTGTCACAATGAGTGAAGCCATGCAAGTTCAGTAGAGGCTACAGCCAATGCTCGATACTCGAATTCTATGCTTCATCTTTTAACTACATGTTGCTTCTTTGAAGACCAGGATATTAAATTATTGCCAAGGAACACACAATAAACATTAATAGATCTGCGATCATCAAAGTCACTGCCCCAATCAGCATTTGAGAAGTCTACTAACTCTTGACTTCTTATTTTATAAAATTGAGGACCAAACTCGCAAGTCCCCTATAGATATTTAAGCAATCTCTTACAGGCCAGCCGATGATCTTGAGCTAGACATGAAAGTAATTGACTTAATCAATTTATAGCTTAGAAGATGTTAGGTCCAGTGATTGCAACATAGTGCAAACTATCACCCAAACTTCACTATGAAGAAGGATCTTCAAACTCAGCATCAAAACACTTGGTTATTCTCTGACTTGAAAACAAAGGTGCTGGACAACTTTTGCAATCTTGTATGTTAGCCTTACGCAACAAATCATTAATATATTTTGTCCGTGAAAGATACAAGCCATCACTATTCTGCAGAACCTCAATACTAAGAAAATAACTGAAGTTTCCCAGCTCTTTCAAAGCATAAGTATAATTCAATTTGCTAATAAAACCTTCAATCTCAGATCCCTTTGAACTTGTAACCAGAATGTCATCAACATAAACTAAAACAAGCAAAGTATTAGTTCTATCATACTTCAAAATGAGGTATCAGCTTTAGAATTCAAGACCCCATTAAAGAAGTGAATTCCTCAACTTATCATACAACGCTCTTGGAACTTGTTTAAGTCCATATAAAGCTTTGGTAAGCCTACAAACATGATTAGGATAGGTTGAGCTAACAAAACCCTTAAGTTGATGTTTGAAGACAGCTTCTGATAAATCCCTATTAGGAAATGCATTGTTGGCATTAATTTGTCACATTGAAAACAACTTTCACTGTTGAGGATTTCACTATTGGGTTAAAAGTGTCTAAAAAATCTATGCATGGTGTTTGGTGGAATCCTTTTGCCACCAACTTGGCTTTGTATTTGGAGATTATTCCATTAGTGTTATATTTAACTAGAAAATCATATTTGCAACCACTAACTTTAAAATCCGATGTTATTGGAACTAATGTCCAAGTCTTATTTTATTGCAAATCTTGAAATTCTGCCTACATAGTTACTATCCATTGAGGGCTTTTAAATGCCTCTTTGATAGTTATAGAAACTCTTGTAACACATGAGCATGAAAAGATTTTGGCTTGAAAATCTGACATTAAGCTCTTAGCATAAGTGATGATTCTGAACAAGATTTGTATTTTGCAAGGAAGGAATAACAAGTGCTAGTGGAATCTCATATGCTAATGTGTCATTCTCAAAGATAAATTGAGATGAGATGAGGAAGATACCTGAGAAGTTGTTAGAGGTGAGCATGAAAAGATTTTGGATTGAAAATACCATATTTAGTTCTGGTCAGCATAGGGTGATACCTCTGAACAGGATTTGTGTTTTACAAGGGAAGCATAACAGGTCTTAGTGGAATCTCAAATGCTAATGTGTCATTATCAAAGATAAGTTGAGGTGAGATGAGGAAGATACTTAAGAAGTTGTTAGAGATATTATCTAATATCGAAATGAGATGCTTGTGCCACTACTTGTACCTAAAAATATGTGATAAGTGAAATAAAAGTTGTAGGTGAAGAGAAGAACTATGAAGAGGAATGAGATGAGGAAGAGCTGCTAATTTCAAAATAGAGAATGGATGTTTCATCAAATATCACACGTCTAGCCACATAAATTTTCACAAAAGTTAAATGATAACATTTATATCCCTTTTACAGTGGACTATAACCAATAAATAAACATTTTGCTAATCTAAAATCAAGCTTATGCATATTATAACTCTAAGAAAAGGAAATAAGTACAACCAAAGACCTCAAGGAAAGAATAAGCTGGGAAAGCTTTGAATAGAAGTTCATAAGGTGACTTGAAAAGTAAGGTTTCACTCGGTAATCTGCTTATCAAGAAATTAAAGTATAAAAAGCATTCCACCAAAATCTAAAAGGTAAGTCTGCTTGTGAAAAAAGTTTCAAACCCAATTCTACAATAGGTCTATGCTTCTTCTTAACTACACCATTTTGATGATCTATATGGAGCATGAATATCTAAAATGAATACCATTTTACCTCAAGAATGAGCAAACGTAAGAAACTCAACTCTTCCATTAGATTGTAAACATTTAATATACATCATAAATGCTGATATTATAAGTTACTTTTGTTTATAAGATTAAGTATATACTTTAGCGATTAATAAGATAATTTTGACAATTGATTAGAATTGAATCTATTAAAGGATTCTTGACAAGTGACCAATTTCTTGAGTGATTATACATGAAAGCACACAATATCTTTCTTTTTTTTAATTTTCTCCAGATGTCTATTTCTTAATTTAAAAATATTATACATAGAAGTTTAGCTAATCAAAAATTATTAGTATTAATTTTGTAAGTGGATTATTCTTGCCAAAAGCTTGTGCATGTACAACTGTTACACATGAGAGTAATTCTTCTAAAGCTATTAGTTATTAATATTGTGAGTGGAATTGCACTTGGCAAGAGCTTAATAATTTCTTTAGTTTAGGATTGTACATGGAGACTTATGGCAAATGAAGATGGTTTAGTCACTTAGATTAGTTGACTATTAGCTTTGATTTTTAGCAAATAGCACATGCAAGCTACATGCATAAACTTTAGAAAATATATAAAAGAAATTGGAGATTAAATGATTTTCTTTTTCATTCAACGTTGGAAGCAAAATAAAGTGCACTAGAGAAGAGAAAAGAAAAGAAAGAAAGAAGAAGAAACTTGATAATTGATTTGTTTTATTTTAGGTGAATTCTATACATTGTCCTTGACTTAGTTTTCTATTAATAACTTCTGTTATAGTATGAGAAAAAATTTTGAAGTTTGGAAGTGTTTTAGTTAACATATAAGGTAGTATTTCTGTAAAATTTGTCGATTTGTCATGGTCATTTGAGTTGATGGAATGACAGTTAAATTTTAAGTGGTTGCTGAGAAATGAATATAACAAAATTGATGTTTTTATAACTAAAAATTTATAACTCAGTAAATAGGAGGAAGAAAATTCTAAATTTTTACATATTATTAGTACATATATGTGATTGTTTATTTTTATAATTGTAGAACTTTTGGAGTTCACTAAGGAAACCAAAATTTTAACGCTTTCTATTCTTGATTGCGATAAATTTTTTTTCATGATCTTATCGTGTTTAGAAATTCATAACTCACTAAACTAGTTGTACAAAATTACGAAATTTCAAGGACTTTTAATAGACATGACAAACTTTCTTTTGGCATAAGATACATGAAATTTGGAGTTGGTATTGGCTATCAACTATGATAGTAAATATGCTTCAAAATTCAAGAAAGTTAGAATTTTATAACTTAGTATAAAAATATGTTTGGAACTTGTTTAGGATTTAGGTATAAGGGTATTGAGTTAATGAATTTATTCATTTCTTTTTATCAAATGACGTGCTATGCTATACCTGATAAATTATTATTTTCTTAGACTAAGGTAAGAAAATCATACATGATTTTCTTTAAGCTTTTAAATTAAAAGCTTTTTAAGTTTTTTTTGGCTTCATAAAACATTAAGTAAATGTTTATTGTTTATTTTCAACTAATATGCCAAATTCTGTTGTATTTAATTGTTATTTGATGTGAATTTTGTGATTAAAATAAGAAACATGGAAAAATATTTTGGCTCAATATCAATAGTTATTGATATGTTCTACTCTAGCCGAGTCATTAAAATAAATGGGTGACTTTCACTAGTGAAATTTTGTTCTTATATATTTCACAAATATGATATAATGTATAATTTTGATCTAGGTCACCATAGGTGCAAGTGATATTACTTGACTAGAGCCCTCTTTTTTTTTTTTATAAATGTATATTAATGATTTCTTAGCAAATGTTTTATAAATTTCTGTTAAGTTATTTTTCATTACAAAGAAATTAAGTTTTCTAATATTCATATGGATAAATGTATGGTTTACTTATTGAGTAGACAGATCACCATTGTCAATTACTTTTGCAAACAATAGCTAAAAGTAGTAGAAAAACTTGGTCCTAAAGATGAAGTAGTTTGTGATGTGTAGTTTTTTTTGTATTGCTAGCATATACAACTTGGTTTTCTAACTGTAGTTGTGTAATATAAGATGTATGTAAGGTTAATAGCAAGTGACCTAAAGTACTTGTGCATCAATAACTTCTTTTTATTATGTTTGAATATAATACATTTGTTATTCCAATAAGTAATAATTCTTATTTAAAGATGAACATGATAAATTGTCTTTACTTGAAATATGATAGATATATTTTTATTTTGATATATTATATGTCAGTTATTTTTGTTATATTTTAAGGCATTTACATCTAATATCGACTTCAATTTCAAAAGAAATGCCCAGGTATATCTAGTAAAGTTGTCAACAAAACTAATATAATATCTAAAACAACTTCTTGAAACCACAGAGGAAGGTCCCCATAAATCGACGTGTATCAATTCCAAAGGAGCTGAAGTTTTGATAGATAACAAAGGCAAGTGTTGCCTATTGCTTTTGCCATATTGACATGCGTTGCAAAAGAAAATTTGTTGAATTTAATGCAAAAATGAGGATTTACAAGCTTACATTACAATTTTCAAAATTTTAGCACAAGGACATCCAAGCCCTTGATGAAGAATAGCTAGTTTACTATCAACATAACTTGCATAGCATTCTGAATGCAATTTACTACAATTCCTTTTACATGCTAGACTAGCACAGCTTTGATTCTTTATTGAACTATTTGAAATAGAATAAAATTTAGACACACTAGTAGGGAATACAGAAAGTATTGATTGAGGAATAGCATGCTTGATATTCAAAATGAAAAAGCTTGAGTTTTTGGAATGAAGTTGTAGTCTTTAGAATCTCTTTATAACCACATCCTTCAGTAGCAACACTGCTTTCTTCTTGTCTTTTACAAAACTACATTGATCATAAAATTTAACTATTAGATTGTTATATGAGATTACCTTTAAAATACTTATCAAGTTCTTCATAATATTTGGAACACATAATAATATTTTCAAGGAGAATTTTATGATTTGGAGATGCATTAAAAGTTGACTTAAAAATAAAGTCATAATGCCAATGTGAGAAATTGCCAAACCTTAGCCATCACCAATAACCAACTTATTAGTGCCTTTAAATTTATCATGCATAATCATGTTTTGAACATCATTTGTAAAATAATGAGTTGCACAGCTATCAATGTACCAACCTTCATTAGCTTTTCCTTCAGCATTAGTCAAATAAACAGCCTTTTGTACTTGATTAGCTAATGGGTTTTGATAAACTTGCTAGTAGTGTTACTTAAAAATAATGGTATAAGACATATTTCTTATTAATCTATGAAAAATACAGCAATAATATGGCCTGATTCGAAGTAGATCTAACAAGTAGATCTTTCATCATTAAAGGTTTTACCATTGTCATAAGTCCTTCCCCTAGAAATCCTATAAACCCATCACTTCCTCTTCCACAATTTGCATAATTTGCATTTTGATAACTTTTTGTGTCTGAGTTCCATAGTTGAAACTTCCTTGATTTCCATTCTTCTTTTGAAACTGCCTCACTTGTGCATAATTTGCCTACATCTCAGTAGTTGATGCAAAATTTAGTTGTTCCAGTCTACATTCTTTTCTAGTAATATGAATTGTTACCTAATTGTAATCTGATCTTAATCCTCCTAGCACATTCAAACTGAAATCACCATCTTGTATTGGTGTTCTAGCTACTACTAGACTATCAACTAAATTTTTCATCTTTAAGAAATCCTCTGTGATTGTTTTTCCTTCCTTCTTGGTTGATTGCAATTGAAGCCTCAATAGCAAAGCTTTTACTTTTGAATGAGTGTCAAAATGTTTCTCCAATTCATTCAAAACTTCAGACTAATATTTACATCTAATTACTAAGTATAGTGTCATTCATTGATGAAAGAAGCCAGTGCAAAAGAAATTGGTCTTATCTTTGCCATATCACATACTTATGATTTCTAACCATCTTATTCAGATTTTCTCCAGGTACAAACCTTTTAGTTGTTGTTCTTCCACCATTGATGAACTCCTCTAATTTATTTCCTTTAATCGGAAAGATCTAAGATTTCTAGACCAACTAATTCAATTCACTGAGCTCAATTGATGCTGTAAAGGAGAAGGAGGTGTTTACTGAAACATTTAAGTAGAGGCGTCAAATGGGTTAGCTCAGAGCCTAACAAGGACCATAGGCCAGCCTACAAGCCTAAACAAGCCTCACTTAAATTTTTTAAAAAATAATAATAAATAAATATATTAATTGATATTATAACTTAAAATTAATTTAAAATAAAAGAGTTAAAATTATTTGATATATAAATGAGTCAAATAATTAAAAAATTTATATAAATTATTTAGTATTTTTTATAAAATATAAATTTATAATATTTATATGATATTAAAATATAATAAATAAGTTCGTAAAACTAAGTTAAGTTTTTATACTTCCAATTTATCTTGACGCCATCACGATCATTTAAACATTTTTATATTCAAGTAAGAAAGGTTTGAATTTGCCATTGTTAGCCTTATTGGCTCTAATGCCAAATCAGGATTTGAAGTTGCTTGACCAAAGAGAAAATTGAGAATAAACTAAAAGAAAAAAAAATCTATTATTTTATATCTTTGTTCAACTGAATGAATTTACAATTGCTATTTATACAAATCAACTGAGCTAAAAACAACTTATATAACTAATTATCACTCCAATATCTTTAACAACTTCTTAAATTCCGGAAACACACAATCAATCTTGCTAACCATCCAGGTGGCTTTGCTTAATTGGCACAACTCTACAGCTAATAGGCTGACAAGTTATCCTTCAGCATTTTCTCAAGCTAACGAGCTTTCGCTTCTTCAATTTCCATTCATTAGCTTGAATCATGCACGATCAATAAACTTGGGCTAGTGATATGCTTAGCTATTGAGTTATCTAATGAGGAATACTTTGATCCTTTGCTTAAGCTATTGAGTCATCTGACCCTATAGAAACTTTATCCTTAACATGAAAAACAAAAAAGTAGAGAGAAAGGGTGAAGTGTTTGATTTTTTTTTTCTAAGTGCAAAAGATAAAAAATACTAATCAATTAACGATTTTATTATTAAGAAATCCTTTTGGTTAATTTTCAGAAAATTTTTATCAATATGTAATTTTGTCATATCTCAAATAAAAATATCTCATCTTCAATAAAAAATAATTTTGTAATAGAAAAAATATTTATAATTACAAAGTCATAGTTCCTTCCTACTCTTTAAAAAATATACAAAATCAGATCTTTAGCACTCATAAAGTCACCAACAGTTTTCAATGCATCTGCCAAGCTTTTAATCTTCATTTAGTATTTTGTGATTGATTATTTTCCTTCTTTGTGCATGAGATAAGACTAGGAAGGCTTACAATTTTGTACACGCACTGTACTGTAAAAATCTTCTCTAAGGCAGCCTACAGCTCTGTTGATGAAGTGCACCCACCAACAATAGTGAGCATCTGCTCATTCAAAGTTGAAAGAATCCATTCCGTCAACTGTTTGCCTTGCATTTTTCATATCTTGCATTCTAGGTTCACGGAGGTGATGATGTTTTCTTCATTGTCAACAAACACATTGTGTTTTTTAGGTGGTGTTAGTATTTTAGTCTAGATAATCTTCAAAGTCATATCCTAGAATAGAAGAAAAGACTTGCGATTTCCATGGAAGAAAGCTGGATTCTATTAATGTGATTGTGTTTCGAAAGATGAATGCACTTTTGTTTGTTGAATTTTGAGGATTATGGATAGTTTGTGTTGAGCTACTCACATTGTGGCTGGTAGACGCCACTCACATTGTGGCTGGTAGACGCCACTTACATAGTGCTTTGATACCGAGTTTTGATTTAAGAATAGAGTATTTTGCATGAAAGCAAGATACTAAACTCTTAAAAATACCACCTGAAAAGAATGCTATACAAGAGAGACAATCCTACAAAATAAATCATCTAATGGTCAACAGCGCAAGGTTTGTTTCAGTTGCACCAACTGCCGTTCGATCATCTTCATTCCTGCTACTGTACAGGTTTGGCAACAAATAAACTCGTCTTCCTTTGTAGTTGCCATTGCCTAGGTTGTGAGACTTCTAACACATATAAGTTGAAACAATGTTGTGGGCTGGACTCACTGATTTGGGCTTTGTAACTTGTTCATTCTCAACTGGAAAAAAACATCCGAGTTTGTTACGTCTTTCACGCTAAGGTTCCATGTTGACAAGAGGATACTCAATGACCCGTGTCCGCCTAGCAAGAACTCACACAAAGGCTCATATTTTAGCTTGCAGATGTGCAGTTCTGCAAACATAATATCGAGGGAGGATTCGAGTACGCAACACCCATTAGAAGAGCTTGTTGAGTGCAGATCTTGCCTACCTTAGGGTGCGCCTTTTATGGTTTTCAGTGAATAAACTTGCAAGCTTTTCCATTTTTACACCTTCAAACTGCCCCAATGCGTATTAATTAATCCACCTTATGGGACATATTTATTGCTTGGTTACCAATAATCCAAGCAGGAACAAGAACCATTTTCAAAATGGTGATAACGTTTCCGATCTCGAACAGATATTTTTCTTTTGAAAACTTTTGAAATAAGCTTCATTGCTGAATGGCAATCATTGCAGATTCGAATATTCTTGACGATCTTTATTACAGACCCAGGCGTAGTGCTGATAAAACCAAAAGCTAAAGCCAGTTTCTCGCTGTGGTATCCAATCACAGCTTCTTTTTCCTCTTCTTCAATGTCAAACATAACTGCTCTTGTCTCTGCATTATAGCCATAATTCTTTATCTTTTTTACAATTTCTTCCCACACCAGGTAGATCTCCTCCGTTTTTTCATGGGATCTATCTCCCGCCAAGAATTCATGAACAACACCATTTACTTCAATCAAGCTATACCCAGGGACCCGTTGTATATGTCTTTTTCTCATATTTTTCCTGACTTCTTCAACATCTTCTCCTTTCATTGTTTCACCATAAATATTTGACAACAGAATGTACCGACCATCATGGTCTTGATCTGATTCTATCAGCATACTCCCAATTCTTTGACCCATCTCGGCATTCCTGTGAATCCTACAAGCACCAAGGAGAGTAACCCAGATGACATTATCTGGTTCCATTGGCATTGAAGAAATGAAATTTTCTGCTGCCTCCAAGAAACCAGCACGGCCAAGAAGATCAACCATGCAGGCATAGTGATCCAACTCTGGTCTAATTCCATGAACATCATACATTGAATGAAAATAGTGAAAACCCTTCTCAACCAACCCCAAGTGACTGCATGCACATAAAACTGCCACGTACGAGATACTATCAGGAACAATTCCCTCACCTTTCATTCGCTCAAAAAGATGAAAGACTTCTATACTGCATCCATTCATTGCTAGCCCAGAAATTGCACTGGTATAAGCTGAAACATCTTTCTCTGCAGATGAATGAAACATCTGCATTGCTAAATCAATTCTGCCACATTTTGCAAACATGTCAATTAGAGCTGCACAAAGTATTGAATCAATCTTTTTGCATTTCTTTTGAATATAAGAGTAAACCCAGTTTCCATGATCCAAAGCTCCTAACTGGGAGCATGCGGAAAGCACACTCACCAAAATCGCAGAGTTTGGTTCCAAATCCAAAAGTTGCATCTCTCTAAACAAAGCCAAAGCTTCCTTTGGTCGCCCATTCTGAGCGTAACCAGAAATCATCACGACCCAAGAAACCAAACTCCTGCACGGCATCTCCTTAAAAACTCTACAAGCATCGTCTAGAAAACCAAACTTAACCAATCCACCAAGCAAACTATTCCAAGAAACGTCATTTCTGTTAGGCATTTTGTCGAACAGCTCTAGCCCCTCGAAGATTTCACCGTTTCGTACATAGCCATTAACCATTGAATTCCATGATACAACATCAACATCCTTACTCTCATCAAATACCCTTCTTGCATCACTCACTGTGCCGCAAACCGAGTAAAGCTGTATTAAAGAATTCTTTACAAAAACATCTAAAGCAAAAGAATTTTTTGCTACCATCCCATGTAACTGTCGACCAAAATCAAAATCACCGCAACTAGCACAACCCTGAAACAGAAATGTAAATGTAAAGTTATTAGGAAAAACATTGAACTCCTTCATTCTATACAACAAGAGCACGGAGGTCGAGAGAGAGTCTGGGCGGCACACGCGTGCGAGGCCACGAATGACAGTATTGAAGAAGAAGATTTGAGGAGGCGTGGAACACTGAACGAGGAGAAAAAGCGCGTAATTAACATCGCCAGAGGGGTTGAGGGCTGAGAATGAGATGGTGGGTCTTAAAGAGGGTGCCGGGTGGTTTAGGCCTCTTATTAAGAGTTGAGTGTGGGTTTGTTTGAATTGATGCATAGTTTTGCATTTGTAGAGAAGCCGGGTGAATGGAATATTGGCTGGTCGCATACTGTTGTTCTCGGATCAGTCTGAGTCTCACAAGTTTCGATCGGAGGTTAGCGTCACTGTGTCACTATAACGATTAACTAATGGAGAATTGGCGGGAAGGAGATACCGCTGCATTAAAACAGTTTACTTCGAAAATCAAAAAAAAAAAAAAAATCGATTGACCGAGCAGGAAAATTTATGAATTAGGGTGAATTCAACCAAGAATAAACTAAATATTTTTCTGAGTAATTTTTTTTTTTATTTTCTTGACTTATCTTATTATAATAAATAATTGATAAGGAAGTGGTAATTTGATTTCAAATTTCTGTTAAAAGATTACAAATAAAAAAAAATTGTTAATATGTCTGTTTGAGTATTGGATATAATAAATAATCAAAATATTGACTTCTAATTTTGCAATCGAACTCAATGAAATAAGTAAAAATATTAAATTAAATATGAATTATATTCACGAAAATAAAGCTAGAGATAGTGCTAATTAGTGAGTGAAGATTTGAGAAGGCAATGTTGATGATTAAAAAAGAGTTTAGAAAAATTTTCTTAATTTTTAATTCTTGTAAAATAAAATAAGTGATTCAAGAAGTCAAAAAAAAATTTTATTAAATGATAATAAAGTCCTATTTGTACTTATATTCATGTTTGTTAATTTAATAAAAGAATTAATAATATCAAGGATACAAAAAAATTTTTCATATACAAATTGACGTTACAAAATTATATTATTGTCATGTGTTTTATATAATTTATTTACTTAATACCGCTAAAATTATTATTTATTTCCATAAAAATATAAAATATGTCTTATAAATAAGTTTGTATTTTATAATGTTATTGTAAAATAATAAGTTTAGTTGGAATATTCATTACAAGTCGATAATCGAGTAAAATTGTCATTCCAGCCAAGATCAAACACATTATTAGGGATAGCAATAGATCGAGGATAGGATGAGAATCGTCATCCTTTTTTTCATCTAAGTTTAACAATATTAAATTAAAAAAAAACACACAAAAAATATATACAAAATCAAATAAAATAATAATGAATTCACTTGTATCATAACCACTTCAAATTTGTACATAATCCTTCAATGTTCTTAAAACATCTCTAAAGAACTAAGGGCATAGCAACATTTCACACCAAAGCATCTGGAAAGTGAATTGCATTCCATGAAGATGACATCTATCTAATCCCTTTCATTGCATGATTTCTTCTTCGTATAGATAGATATAAGATCTATGGGGCTTGACACCAGTCCCACATTTTGTCTTTATGGACCGAGGAGAAAAGAGGCTCGGCGAGAAGAGGATTGTACCATGAAAGAAGCAAGGAGGTCAACGCTGTTAACTATGACAATGGTAGGGACTTGTGTTGTCTTGTTCTTAATGCTAGGAAAGTGTTGTTAATAGACTACTTAAGAGGGAATGGTCTTAGTTTTATGGTCATTTTGGAGATTTGGAATACCCTTATTTTTGAAAACATGTGTGAAGACCATTGGAGATCACTTGACAAGGCTAAGACTTTGTGCTTGAATCTTTCCAATCAACGGTCAGGAAGCCTTTTGATCCTATAAGTGATGAATTGGTGGCAAACTATGATGCATGGCAGCCACCACCAGGAGGCTAGTTCAAGGTAAATACAGATGTAGCAATCTCAACATCAAGAATGGTAGCTGGTTTGCGTATTGTTGTGAAGAATTGCAAGGGAGAGATTATGGTTATGGCATGTAAGAAAGTGGACTTGGCTGGAGATGTAGAGTTGGCAGAAGCAGAGGCAATAAATTTTAGCATCCAAATTCCTACAGGCTCAAACTCACTCCTTTAGCCACGGAATCAAATGTAAAATGTATTGTCAATTTGGTAATGTGATCAAGTATTTTTAAGGAGCTATACTTGACAATTATGGAGATCCAAGATAAATTCAATGATTGCAGAATCTTTAAAGTTCATCATGTAACAAAAGTAGGAAATACTGCTGCTTATAATATAGTTAAGATGTCTTTTAGTGTTACCGATATTGTAATTTGGCTGGAAGACATTTCAACATATGTTTTTTTTGTTTCTTTAGTTTTTTTTTTCCAATGAAAATCTAATTTCAAAAACAAAAACTTGGAAATAATTGATTTTTAAATCACTGCAGATGTATGTTGGAAGCTTTCATGGTCGGTCTTGTATTTTTTTTTTTTCCTTATATGAAGAGATCCAGTGCTATTGTTTCTCTAATCACTCACACGTTAAAAGGGTTGATGCTTTCAAATAGACTGGTATAGTTGGTAACTGAATAATTGATTTTTTTAAATTTTTATATGATAAAAAATTGGTTTAAATTGAATGTGATGCATCTAATACTTGAATGGCTGTTGTTTAGTGGTGTAAATTGGGTCATGCTAACCTGTCCTATACGAATTCAATTCAATATCATGCCGTCTTTTTTGTTATTTTAAGATTAAATATTTTTAAGTATTAATTACAATTTACTTTTTTTTTAATTACTTTATCTATAATTAATAACATAATATAATCATCAGTATAAATTTAAAATAAAAAATTAATATATTCAATATTTAATTTTTGTTCAAAGAATATTTCATTCTTTCGGATTAGATCAGTGGAAACAAAATACAAATACGACAAGGTATGCAAAGGTTAGGCCAGCATGACTGGCTCGACATGCTAACTCTGTGTGCTTGGGTCGCTCGACACAACCAAAATCGGCCCGTTCAATATTGTTCATGGTACTCAAGATATTGAATGAATCATCCAAGAAATGCTCCACTTTTGACAATCATTTTATGTGTTATTTGTTGTACGATCAACCATTGAAATCCTTATCATCGATCAAAACCATTTGTTCTTTCTCTAAATCGCGAAGCTTTTAGGCTTATCAATAATCAGCAAAGCTCCGCTTCGGATGAGGTTTTAAGCAGAATACATTCTTTAATATTTTTATAATAAAGTTACCTTTTTCTTTTTTCAAGTATCATTTCATCGATCAAAACCATTTGTTCTTTCTCTAAATTAATTTATTTAAAAAAATATATGTATATACATACACATGCACATGTATAATTATAATTTTTTTTAAAATATTATTTTACTTATTTTAAAAAGAATATCCATTAAACTGTGAAAATTAAATAGGAATGATTTTAATAGATCAACTTATAGACAAAGAATACATAAACTGAGTTTGTTCATCTTTAAATTTAATTTTAAGGTAATTAACTCTTCCCAGCATATTTAATTTCCAGTCAGACAAAAAATTTGCGCGCATGTTTTTCTTGCAAAGTCTTAGATGAGACCCGAATTTAGCGGTGTCTCTTACTCAAATGGGTTTCTTAATCATGCGTAAT
The DNA here is from genome assembly GCA_032401905.1 of Swietenia macrophylla. NCBI lineage: Eukaryota > Viridiplantae > Streptophyta > Magnoliopsida > Sapindales > Meliaceae > Swietenia > Swietenia macrophylla. The sequence continues at coordinate 5,124,781 of CP135561.1, read as the reverse complement.
TAAGTCATAGTTCGTATAAATATGGATCAATGTGGAGGGGATAAAACCAAGGTTGTCATATTTTTGAATTTCCAAACTCAATGTCTCTCACCTTTCAATTTTTATTCTACCCTCAAGTAATAAGAAAATTAATTGTCATTTTGTATTTGCTTCTGCTTGGAATGTGAACTTTCACGTCTTCAGTAAAGGTTAATCTTTAATTCCTCCCCTTCAAAAAGCCTGCAATTTTACAATCTGCCAGATTCAACCTCCGGGGGAGGCATCCAACAAGAGGAAAAGAAAATGTTTTACACAACATGCGAAAGGTCATACATAATTGAAGATGTCAAGAACTATAGAACTTCTATTATTGAAAACCGTAGATGCAACTGCTTCCATACCACAAATTTCCTGATTGCAACAAAAAATGCCGGTATCTGAGAATTCAGATCATATTGAAGATAACACAGAGGAATAATGCAATGGACCTTCTTGAAAATCAGGTACCATAATGTGGTCCAATACTGGAAACATCTTCATACCTATGACTTGTACCCCTGGATTTGAATGCCCGTTCAGGAATACGTTTGTAATCTACAAAAACACCACATTTTAAAGATTAGTATAGTGCCCAGCACGGGGTGTAATCTACAAATGATGAAATGTTTTCTATTCGGCAACAGATAGTATTTTTAGTCAATATTGCAAAGAAATATTTGCAACAGTCAGAACAAAATTGTGTGGCTTAGCATGTGCACCTGAGTGCATCCAAAAAGTTTTAGTATCCTCAATGATGAACAGCTATCCACAATCAGACCCACAGCCTCATCTGTCAAATTCCGGCACCAGGATAAGTCCAAACTTCGCAAGTTTCTTGATCGTCTGGCAAGTGATAAGGCAGTGTTGTGGGCAACCTAAGAAAAAGTCACAGATGCCCCATACAGAAATCAGGACAACAGAATTTAGCTTCAAGAAATCCACTCACCCCAACAAAAATAAAAATGAAAAGCAGGGCACTAGCCCAACTTTAATTGAAGATAAGTTGTTTTTTTTTTCAAAAGATCATGAGAAGTCCTTCAACATATCTATGAGTCTCTGAGTTCTAAATTAGCTGTTACTGTTTGCCCACAACATTGATGACTAGGAAACTAGTGAGTGTTAAATATCCAGAGTGCATGGCCCCAAGGGGATTTGAACCATTGACCTCTTGGTTGTATCCAAAAGTATTTTTACCACTGAACTCAACCCGTTGGGTTAAAGATTGGAATTAGAATAGATATTCAAGCATGAAAATAATTCATGATAGCAATTCCCATAATTTTCTCAAATAAAATTCAAAATGAACCAGCTTGAGAAACTCTTAAATCAATCCTCAAAAAATAAGCATGCAACATATGCGAGGGAGAAATGCAATCTCTATCCTGAGATAAGCACAGATGAGACCTCAGAGATAGAGAAATCAACAAGGTTACCTTTTTGACATTGTTTAGAGAAAGTTCTTTCAATGACTCCCCACAAGTTTCCAAGAATGCAGCTATAGCTTCATCACTGTCATAAACAAATAAAGGAGCAAAAATTACTGAGTAATATCAGGACACCATCCCACTATGAGCATCCAACTTGACTATAAAACACATTGACAACATGGCAACAAGAACATGTAATAAGCATATACTACAACACAACAAACAATATATATTTTAACATCATTATAGTACTAAAAAAATGTTTGGAACTTAGTGAACACAGCAAAATGATGGTTCTGACATGCAGATTCTAAATGCTAGGGGTCACGGCTAACCTATATAACAATAAACGTCTTCTATCTAAATATTCATCAAGAAGTCTTTAGTACAATTTCATATCTAAAGATCAAGTCTTGCATTACCTAAAAACAATGAAAAACATTACAGAAACATTTTCAAATATATATAATTTTTCCCTAATATGGATGTCCTCATTTTCATTAAAAAGAGATGGTATAATGAGAGCAATTGAGATTTGATATAATGGCACTAAATAATTGTCTTATATGAAATCAACTTGATAATGTTAGCTGCCAAGACAATGCTTACACAAAGGACAATAACTATATATATTTGAATCAACCAGTAAGCATTAGTTTCAATTATTTTTAATTTTTTTTTAAATTTCAATGGAGTTTGCTTTCCATTTAAGAAAATGCATACTTATTTTAAAAAGAAAATTTTAAAAAGAAAATGCCTACATAGACATTTTTTAAGAGTAAGACTAATACCATAACTTGGAGATAATTGTTAGATAAAATTTTTGAAGAAAATGCAATTAAGCTGGTTAGTATATTTCTCCAAAAGATGTTTAGACTCTACCAACTATAGCAATTAGAGGTCACAATAGACCACTCCTTGTGAACAAAATACTATAATGTCCAGCTTAACTGCCAGCATTACCACCTATGAACATAATTGTGGCAAAAAGGACAAATGACCTAGAGTCAAGAGATTGCCTATCTAGAATACCTCTAGCATACCCACAGCTTCATAAAAGTACACTAACAACAATAAGTTGCTGATATAAGAAAATGGCTTACAGGCAGTTAAATTGCCCCGCCATCAGGTAAAGGAATGATTCAGTACAAACAAGTTCCCCAGCCTGAGCAAAGACTAACATATGGACTTGAGAAAAGGAAAACCTCAAAATGCAACATGTTTGCATTCATATAAAAGTTCATAACTCTGAAACCCAACCCATGCAGTACTACCCACTGGAGTATAAACTGCACCTATTAATCATCTTCAATGTCCACCATTTCATCATGCAACACTTACTATCATCATGGTAAAGTGGAAAGTTGTCACATTCATAATTCTCTGCCCTCAACAAAGTATCATCCATCAACTGCCTCCAATATCTCATATGTCCATCCACCATCATATTTATACAATACCCAATTCCAAGTATGAATATCACAATCTTAGAAGACATAGATGACTTACCGGAAAAATTCAAAGTTTAGCCACATCACCACTAAGTATTGCAATAAGTTCAAAGCACATATATCTGGAGACAAGTAAATCCAACCAATCTGACAAACCCAAACATTATGCAATTTATCAAATGGAGTCTCAACTTGCACAGATTTAATACATGTTTACAGAAAAGAGTCCCAGTGCATCAAGGATTGAAGACATGATACGAGATATAGTCAGCCTTTATGATTAAAGGTTGGGAAGGGCTTCCCAATGAAACCCAAGCCAGTATCAAGAATGATAAGTTTATCAAATCTCCAGGAAATAAAATTAAAAAAAAAAAAGAGTTATTATACTGTATAATTCATGGAGTTTGTGCTAGTTGGTATGCCAAAGGATCCCAAAAAAAACAATCAAAGATTAGAAAGGAATTCTATAATAATGATCCAACTCAAATGCAAGCATGTGAGAAAATTGTTGAGCAAATAAACTATTAAATGCATATAAAAGGGTAAGAACCTGAATGCATTGCGGCAGAGTTTTAGTGTTTGAATAGCTCGGCAGCCATTAGCAAGATATCCAATAGCAAAATCTGTCAATTTGTACAAGTTAGAAACATCAAGTGTACAGAGTCTGGGGCAGCTTTCAGCGATGACTTTCATGGAAAAATCAGTTAATTTCCTGCACCAAATTAGGAACCCAGTATAAATAAAGAAGCCAAGGCATTTCAAAACAAATAAAAATGATATAGTTGCAGAAACTTACACACAATCAGTCAAAACAAGCTCCTTCATATTACAACCGCGAGCACTGACAAGTTCTCTGATAAAATCGTCATTAACAGTTTCAATGCCAGCTACCGAAAGGACTTCTAAAAGTTTTAGCTTTTTCAGAGCTGGCACAATAAGCATAGCATTAAGGCTTTGGCAATCATTAATGTACAGTTCTTGTACACATGATCCCAGTGAGTCAGCTACGATGTCAATACTAGCTGGGGTAAGAAGGGAGCACTGGCTTATATTAATAGATCTTAGAGAGGAAGCAGAAGAAACCAGTGTCTTAAACCCAACATCTGAAAGCCGGCATGCACCACAGAGAGATAAAGTAGTAAGGGAAGGCAAGCTATTTGATGACCTAGCTAAGGTAGAAAGCAGTATGTAATCTGGCAAACAGCGTCCACATCGGTCAAGTTGGAGAACCTGTTTTCACAAAGCAAAGCGTTCTCCCAACAGTTTGACCCAATAAGAAATAGAAAACCAAATTACAGATTCAAGAAATAATAACAAAAACAATAATAAAAATGATGTGGCTTTCACAAGGTAATACTTGTCTCAAACAGAGACAAAGCTTGAAAGGTAATATTTTTTAATGGCAAGTTGCAAAAGCAAACAACAAATAGAAAACCAAACTGTTGACTAGAGTTTCATGAACTCCTCTTCTAATTATCACCATAGACATACCTACACTAAGATTTGCTTTTAACCTGAAACAAACTACTCCAACTAAATTGACCATTCAAAAATCCTATGGTCTTCTCCTAGACATTATCACTAATGAAGATGAATAGTACTGAAACCAAAAGATATGCAACCACATGAAATGCTATGCTAAGGGTAGAACCATACCGTCAAGCTACTAGTGTCACACCTCTCAAAAGCTTTGGTAAATTCTTGTTCTGTAAGCCATGAACAATCCCTAAGACGTATCTCTGTAGGGGACCCACTAGCAAGGAGGTTGAGAAAATGACTATTCATCCCCCGAGAATCACAAAGCATGTGACTAAGCTTGTGCCTCAGTGCATCCGGAACATGGTCAAGAGAAGTGATTGCATCAGCATTGTGAACAAGAATTTTCAAACATAGTTCTTTTAATGATGGAATGATTAATTTTGGTCGGACAACAGACCGCTCCTTTCTGGGAATCCATGTTATTGACGCATTTTTGTTATGCCCTAATCTCCTGGTCTCCTGCTGCCCATTCAGCTTCTGCACGCGGTCCCTAATAATTTTCATAGCAGTTGAGAAAGGACCAGGCCAATCTTCAATTTCCCTCTCCATTTCTCCGGCTTGCACTAGATTTTCATTCTCTATAGGCGAATGATTCTCCCCTCGATCTTGAGAAGAAAAATAAGCAAATCTAGAAGCATTTTGCCTGGCTATATCTCGAAATTGTTCCATTCTTGATTCACTCGCCCTTACACTACTATTCCTAACAACACCTTCTTCCAAACGAGTACCGGAAACCGTATTATTCGCAAAACTCTTAACTTCAGATTCCTCGCCAATTTCAACGACATCACTTCCATTTGCTATTGAACCTTCATCAACCAATTTCGCCTTCCCTTTCTCCTCTCTTCCAAATCTCCTTCCACGCTTTTTACTACAGCTTTCATCACCATTTTGGTTGCTCTCCAATTTCATCGTATCGAAAACAGCATCACCCACTTCACTTACTTCCCTCGATATTCTTTTTTCTTCCTTATCAATCTGGACTTCAAATTCCAATTTCACTCCTTCCTCAACCAATTTTTCCTTCCCTTTCCCTTTCACTTTTCCTTCCACTCCGCCGCCATTAACTGAGTTATCCCTGTCATTGTCCACTATTTTCTTCAAAACTTTCCTCCCCGACCTCAGATTCAAAAATCCTTCAGTATCCCCACTTAAACCCAGTAAATTTTCACTCACGTCCAATTTTCTTTTACCGTGCATGTGATTACCATCATCATCACCAGAAACTGAAGATTTCGAAACGGGTCGAGCGCTCCGTCTGTTATCATCCCGGGTCTGAGCAGGAGTGGCGGGCTCGATATTGAACTGATTCATTAGGGGTTCGATTTTGGGTTTACATGGATGCATTTCGCGGGAACGAAGGACTGTCATAATCGCCCAAGGGAAATGGCCAGACAAAATTGGGAGTATGTCGGAAGCAGATACTGTGACTGCCTCTTATTGTTAGCTAAGCGACTTAGGGCTTATCTTTATTTAACAATGGAATAAGCTTCCCTTGCACGCCAATTGGGGTTCTTAATTTTCCCGCCAAACATGAGTCTCTTAATTATACACTGGGCTGTTGGGCTTCATGATTGTTCGGTTCCTTTCCACCATGCGCTTAAACTTTCTTGGCCCCATACAGAACAACTTTAAGCTCATTGTTTTCGTGAAAGGAAGGAGATATTGTTATCCTACTTTTTTGTTTCTTTTTTTTTTTTTTTTTTTTTAAAAATACTCTTAATCTTATTAATGTTTCAATTTGTATCAAGGTGATATTTTGAAATTACTATTATTAAAAAATAGAAGCATATATTATATATTAAACATCAAGGTGATATTTTGAAATTACAATTATCGTAAAATAGAAGTATATTATATATTAAACATTAAAAAAATTTGTTGACTACTATCACAATTTAAAACACAGTTTAAAATTAATATTTTATAATATTTTAATAAATAAAAAATAAAAAATAAAAAATTTTCAAAATTTATATTTAAAATAATAAATTTCAAAATTCATAAATCAAAAAGTTAGTTTTTAATTTTTTTCTTAATTATTTGTGATTAGTTGTATTAAAAAATAAAAAATTAAAGCCATTTTATTTAAAATTGATTGGAAATTAAATTAAAACTTTAAGTTGAAAGTTAAATTAAAATTTTTAATGCAAATAAATTAGTACCTTTACATTTTTTTAACTTAAAAAGAATCATTTTTAAACTGATTTTAATGAATTTAAATTAATTTTTGTTAATTAAAAAATTCAAATCTAAAAAAATAAATATATATTATAAAATTTATATTTAAAAAAAAATAACTAGCGCGCTGCAGCACGCCTAGTGTGCTAGTGTGTAACATTACTTTTAATTAAAAAAAAAAATCATTGAGGACAGAATTGTCCAAAAAAAACTGATAAGAATGTTTTTGGAGTCGTAATTTTAAGAATTTTTCCCTCTGAATTTGGTTTCACCTATTAGCATTTGGGTAATCTGGTGTTGTTAAGACTACCTGATTGCTTTTTATGGGATTCCAATCTCCGATCAATCTACAAGTTCACATACAACGATTTTCTTTCATTATGGAGTACAAAAGAAAATAACAATAAATTCAACAATTTGTTGAATTTTTATATCTTGATACACAGCAAGTCAGTCTGCTCTAATAATTGAGAGCTTGCCGTTTCAACCATCTGATACAAGTATGGAAGCCGTATCAGCCCATATTGGAAACTAAGGAAAACCACAAAATGAAACCAGAAGTAACAGTTGAATCACTATGATGGTATTACCTTGAAACCCATCTTTTCATACAGATCCTTTGCCGGTCTGTTGTTTCTATGCACATGCACATATACCTGCTCCACATCTGAAACCCAAAAAACAGGTCAGGAGGAAGTCTGTGCTGCCATTCATCATTTTGCACGAGTTCATGTATTTCTAAACGAACAATGCATGTTTCATTTTACCATTTGATTTAGCTGATTCAATAGCAAAATGCAACATGTTGCTCGCAATACCCTGGCGGCGTGCTGATTTGGCAACACATAAATTTGCAATATAACCATATCTATTAGGGTCTTTTCTGTTGATGCAGCCAAAGCACGGAGCCTTTACCCGCTCCTATAAGAAGAATATAACCCAATTAGCATGTTAAATATTACCAGGTTAGATTGGATGACAGATAAGATTAGCATTTTTCATTTAGTAGAAGGCACGTACTCCAGGAAATGTCTCCCCATGCAACAAATATCGAATGCTCAAATCAAGGGTGCCAACTACACTTTTTAGTACAGTGTGTTTTACACTCCTCTCATCCTTCTTTACCTGATAATTTGATATCAGAGCATCATATGAGTAACTCTACTCTAGAAGAATATATCCAATGGCAATGCAACTCTCAATTTCCCCAACACAATGAGGAGAAATTGAGAGGTTTAAACTTGTTTTAATCACTAGAAAAATTGAAGCTAAAGTCCTAGAGAAATCATACCGTAACAATGCACGTGTGTTTCTGTCCATGTAGCCCCTTGTGTCGCCTTTTTATGGCATTGAACTCCTATGCAATAAGAAGACCTATCAAGCACTCCATTCATGACAAATGGTTTGTATGTATGATTGAGCTGTTAAATAGAATGATATTCAATCCTACCTCCTCCGCAAATTTCCTTTTGTAGTTATCAACGTAACTGTGTTGACAAGGAATAGCTAACGTCAGTCATTGCCCAACGCTTCCACTTATACACACTAACTTAGAAGGCTGCATACAATACAGGGATGGTACTAACACTCTCCGCAGGAAAAATTCTCAGGGAAGATAAATTTATGGATTAAAAGTTCAAAATAATTCCTTAAACAAACACTTTGTCTTTGATCAAAATTTACTGTGTCATATTTGCACATTATGGCCGGATACTATGCATATATTTGAGAAATCTTAAATAGGTGCATCAAACTGCATCAGCCATAAGACCAACCGACTCATCTTGCTGGGATCATGTATTATGCATAAAAAATACTGACCGATCAATCTATACAACACCATGTTAAAATCAATGAAGCCCACCGCAAATGATCAAATTGCAATTTAATTAAATCATGATATTTTTAGATGATAATCCATCCTACCTGGAATTTCGCACACCTTCCTTAGATAAATATTTCTAATTATTGAAAAAAATTGATTGAAAATCTACGTCTAAAACCCTGGTATCACTCTGTATAAAATATAAAATATACCGTTCATTTGCTCGACCCTCCCAGTGGCTTTCTGCTCGTAGCCATGCTGCTGTCTGTCCAAAGACAAACCCATATTAGTAATAAACACAAAAATTAAAAGAAGAGCTTCAAGATTATCAAGTGATCACTGACCTACCCAATATTCTTCATCGAGAACAGCTTCGCGTGCCACGAATTTCCCAAATTCAAATCTGTCTTGTTGAATCAGCTCTTCATCAGAGGGCTGAAGCCGATCAAACTTGAGATCAGACGACTTTAATGATTCCGTTTGAGGGAAGGACGGTGCTGGAAGCTGTACCGAGAGATGACCCTTTTTGGTATCACGGGAAGATTTAGAATCCATCATATTCCTATATAAGAGTCAAAAAGAAATATATATATATATATATATATATGATTAGAAATTGAAAAGAAGAAAACCTAATTCAAAGAAAAAGAATGAACTTACATAGTCCAAGAGGCGGAAAATCTGCATAATTTGCAATGATTTCTGAACCCATCGCGGGGTAATTTAAAGAATTGAGGTTTGGGAACCGAAATCGTTGACATTTTGATTTGGACTAAAGAAGGGTTTCTTCGTTTTGAAAGAACGAAGAAATGTTTTCCGGGAACATTGTTTTATCTTCAATCTAGTCCAAGCTTGATAAAAATATTAATAATAAAATGGAAAACTTCTCCGTCATCGGGAAACAAAGAGTTATAGCTTTTGCTTTGTAATTAGAGCAAGGAGTCCGGGTTAGGTAGGACGTGCCTCTCACGTGGTGGACCGTGAAATCAGGATAAGACAAGTAATCCTAGAGCACTAGTTTTTCATTTTATATTTCTATTTAGTTTCCTTTTATGGTTCCTGTGAACTGATGACGCGGAAGGAAATATAATCCACACAAGCCTTTTATTTTTGCCACAATATACGTGTTTGTTTCCGACCATCTGGCGGTTCATATGCTGATAACGTGGCAATGTATGGGTCGGATGCACCGGTAATTCGTGGCTCCGGCTGACTTTCAAATAACTGTTTTGTGTTTGTGGGAAAGTGACCAACTGCTGACCAAAAAGACAAAACCACGTAACGGTGACTGTCTGACTGACTGTAATTAATGAAAAATAACAACCAGCCAGGTTAATTAGATTTAGGCAACGTTGGTTTTTTAATATCAAATATGAACACAAATATTTAATAGTTTATTTTTTAAAATAAAAAATATACCAACATCAATACTTTTACATTTGTACTAATTTATAAGGATAATAATAAAATAAAATATCTTAAAATAATATCATTATAATATTTATGTCAATGTGAATTTTGTTATAATTTATATTATTTTTAAAAAGTAAATATATTTTATAAATAATACTAATAAATTCAAATTATAATAAAATAAACTATAGTTCATCATGACTTTTAAAATTTGACCAAAAATTAGGTTATTATGTTTAATAATAATTGTGCACTACCAATTTTTTTTTTTTTTTTGCTCAAATATTATACTCTGCAAGAGTTGTATTTTAGGAACTCATTTAAAATTTCCAAGACATAAGATTATCCTCGTTATAATAATATATCAAATATCTTAGGTCAAGTAATTCGTCCTCTTAATAACAGTTCATATTCAATGAATTAGAAAAAAAAAACTCGGTTAAGTGCTTAAAATTTAATTAAATTGGGCTATTTTTTATAAAAAAGTTAATCTTTGTCTATTCACAATTGCATTTTTCCTTAATTTGGTAAGCTACAACTACTCTTTTATGCACTCAAATTGTTGTGATTGTCTTATTTTTAACTTTTGTAGTTACTCATTTATTTTCTTATAATTTCATTTCATTTCATTGAGTTTTTGTTTGGTTTAAATTTAGGCATTAAGATAAGTGTCACAACCTTTAACATGAAATGTATACCTAAAACTTAGATTGCATCTTAATCCTAGGTTAAGAAAGGGTTAAATGTGCTATAGGCGCAACACACAACAAGGTGAGTGTGGGTCGACGCACAATAAAGATAGATGTGAAATGCAGCCAAGGAAATATTAACGCAAGTCAATGTGCGCCGAAGTAAAGGCAACATGTGCAACAGTAAAATAGTGCAAGTGCAGAGCGGTACACAATGTTAAAGCAATGAGCCTTGTAGTAAGTAGCAATGGGCTGACTATATAGCGCAAATAATGGGTTCATGCATAAATACATGATAGAGTCAAAATATGTTGCTCAATGTGGGGTTAGAAAGATTCTTTTGGGCGAAAACATAAAAATCCACAGCCATACAACAGAAAACAAAGGCAAACGTGCTAAAGCATGAATGATCTACGTAGGAAGGTAATGCGACTTTTGAATAAAGAAATTCGAGTGCTACCTAAACACAAGTTACTACAATGATAAAGGCAAACTTAGAGATGCATTAGAAGTGTGACGTGATAGGATAAAACAAGACTTCTAGATAAGATTGAAGTGTGTTGTAGATAACTCTTATGCACAAGATAAATTTTTGATCACTTCAAGTTACTATCTACTTATCTACTAAAGTTATAGATAATGTAGAATGTTATCCACTAGGGTAGTAGATAAGATAACATGCTATCTACTGAAATTATAAATAAATTTAAATGTTATCCATTAAAGTTGTAGATAAATTTGGATGTTCAATGAACTTAAGAAACTAAGAGTGCTGGTTATAAACAAATCAGTATATATAAGCAATAGAAATACACAAAATAAATGGTTTGCTTTTCAAAATTCATGCAACAAATTTTAGTGTTATTATATATATATATATATATATATATATAATTTAATGCCATAAAATATTTACATACCGCTAATTAAATGATCTTTATCAAATCACAAATATAGATTAGATACTTTTTTATCTCTATGGTATATACACGATTAAAAATCTAATCGTAATGCTAACTTCTATAATTTGAGTGCGTAATATTTTGTACGTTCTTCTTTTTTCAAGAGTAAGAACGCAAAAATAAATTCTAAACATATCTCTAAAGCATAAATATCACATATTTATATTATTATTTTCGATTTTTAATTTAAATTTAACTTATTTGGTTAGGTTTTTTTTTATAATGTCTAATTTATTTAGTAAAGTAGGCACTAATAAATTTAGTTCAATCTTTACATAATATACTTAGTCAAAATCAAAACCCAAATAATTCAATAAAAACACATTTAGGACTTTCTCTCTCCTTATATATATATATATATATATTATTCTCAATCTTAATATATAACTCAATAGGTTCTTGTAACGTTGGCAGTAATTTAAAATTTTAATTTTAGTATTATAAGTAATAAGTAGTGTCTAACAACACATTATAACTATCCAAGTGGTAAGAATATTAGCAGTTTGATATTATTTTATCAATGACTAATGTTACCATATAATTTAATCTCTTTGCTTTACATATTTTAATTAAACACGAGATATCGAATATATGATCATCATATAGTTCAATTTTTATATTTTTTTAATATTCTGAGTAGATTTATTCTATTAAATGAATCAATATCCATATTAATTTATTTGAGTATAATTATGTATTTTTTAAAATCTTACTCAATTAAAAGTTTCAAGATATTACTTTCATTATGTATAAGAGACAAATATTATTTTAATTACGCACATCCTTTACATGAATTATGATATATTTAATTTTTTTTTTATAATTTATCTTATTATAGATAACATTTGAAAATATCAGAATATATTATTCTCTACATTGGGAACTATGGTGATTTTAAATTCAAAAATCACATATATTATTATCATTATAAAAATAACTTATGACACTTATATAATAATTCATATAATATTCTCATAATGGGTCAGTCCAATACATTAGTTCACGAATTTGTACTCATATATTAACTTGATATTTTATATTATAATACACATATGTTATTATCAGTTACTATACAAACTAGTTTTTATGTATTATTATTATCTTATTCACAATAATACTTAATTCGAGATATTTAAGAATAACATATAACTAATTAAACTTACTACTATAAAGACATTATTACATTTATTAAATATACAGACATGTAATAATAAAATAATCAAATAATATATATAGATCAAAATATTATTGTACAAATATGCCAAATATTTAAAATATTATTGAATTTAAAACATATACTAACATTGGTTTTACCATATATAGAATTATTTGAAAGAGTCTAAAGGTATGAGATGTTATATAGAATTTTATATATGAGAAATATAAGTGACGAAGTGCTATTACACTTGTTTGAGCAAGTTTACTATAAGTGATGAGTTTATTTTTTCTTCTTGTTAAGAGTAATAAAAAGTTTGAAGGTCGGTGCCTTTATAAACATTGTATTTCTTATTCTTTAATTGTTTTACTATACTTATAATACATGTAGAGTTAACCTTTACAAGTTTTGTCAAGTGAAGTGAGGTGCCACTGTAAATAAAAGAGCACATGACAAATGGTATTGGAGCCTTGTTAGGCGCTATTAAGGCAAAAGTTGTGCAATACATTAATGGCAAAAGACACAAGATCAAGAGAAGATTTGTGTTGAGAGAGGCGTGGTTGTTGGAATAGCCATGTAAGACACCTTGTATATAACATATAGCAAAAGAAATGCTCAGAAAACGCATGAAACACTTAGAGTATATAATGAAGATAATTACACTGTAAGAACCACCAATTTTGACTCAATTGAGGGTCATAATACAAGATTTTATGGTATTGAGGGGGGAGATAGGTGAAATAAAACACCTCTTTATAAAAGTCTCAATGTAGAGTACAAAGAATAGATGGTAACAACTGGTGAAGACTTAGTTATAATAAACAATGCTTTAAAGGAGAAAATATTAGACCTTTGTGGTAACCAAAGGGCCTGAGTGACTAACACATTTCAAACACTGGAATTTAGTACTTTAAAAAGTAAAGATACTTGAGTTAAAGAGTTTTAGTAGGTAACAATATGCCAAGGAATTAGAGAATTTCTCGTGGGATATGTAGTAGTACTTTAGAGCTGTTCATATATCGAATCAAGAGCAAGTTAACATAATAAATGTATACTTGATGAGTGATGCTAAGTTATGGCAGTGAATAAAGCTGATCGAAGATGTTGAGTGCAAAAATCACCCATAAAGACTTAGAAAACACTAAAAAAAGAATTAAAAGCTCAATTCTTACCAATCAATTTGGCATAAATTACTAGAAAGAAGTTAAAGATGCTAAAACATAAGGAAACTATGTGTGAATACGAAAAATGATTTTAGCTCGCTAATACTAAACATACGTAACATGTTCGAAGAGAATAAACTCTTTCATTTTATTTTAAGTTTGCAAGACTAAGTGCAAACTGAACTACTTAAGCAAAGAGAGAGAGACTTGGCTAAAGCAATTACAATGACTAATAAGCTATTAGACTGCAAGCTTAGACCTCAGATAGATAATAGAAGAGCTAAAGAAGGTAATGGTAGAAAGATTGACACATCTATAGGTAATAACAAAACATAGGGAATATTAGCCAAGCTAAGCCACAAGAATAAAAAAAAGATAAGGTGTTTTATTTTTGATAACCCCTGTAGGGTAAGGAATTGTCTGATGAAGGCCAAGCTTAATATAATGATTGTTAAAAAGGAGGCATATGAGGTAGAGAACAGTGTGCCAAAACTAAATCCATTGCATCAACTAAAGTATAATGTGCTATAAGTTGAGAAGACATATTGAGACCTTATGCATATAAAGGCACATGTCAATGATAGAAAAACATCAACAATGTTCGACATAGGTGTGACCAATAACTTTATTGTTGAGCAAGAGGTGTAGCGATTGAAATTAAAAGTTGAAGGCATATTGTGAATAGTGAATGTTATGGATTTTGAGATGGCTATACGAGGGATAGCTATTACGACATTGTAGATTATGACATGGTAGGAGAAAGTGAAATTTTTTATCCTTCTACTTAAAGACTTCAAACTCATTCTTGGTCTGGAGTTCTTTGTCAGCACAAAAAAGTATATGATGCCACATATGTAAAGTTTTCTAATAACACAAAGAATACCTGAACTTATTAGCTGCGAGTTCATCAAGAATGGTAGAGTGAAACCATCATTTCACATAGTCACATAACCAAGATGAAAGTTGTGAGAAATGCCTCACATAACAATGCTTGTAGAAATACCTTACATAGTGATGCTTGTGAAAATTAAGCAGAAAATAGAAGAGCTTGAATATAAAGATATAGAAGACGAGATCATGGATGTGTTGCCATTACGATTTTCCATAGAGATACTCTCAAGTAATTATATGCAAAGTAGTCCACAGTATTAGAATGTCGAGTCTTGTGGATAATATTATTAGGCTAATTATGCGTTATAAAAGATGGGTTTACTCATAAATACATGATAGAGGTTAAATGTGCAATTCAATGTAGGGTTAAAATATTTCTTTAGGTGAAAAATATAAGAGTGCAAAGTTATACGATGTGAAAACAAATCAAATATATCCACTTAGGAAGGTAGAGTTTGAGTAAAAATATGCTACTTGTAAGTAAAATTATGGCAAACTCTTCATAATCAATCATAAAGCTAGTAGGACTCTTGAATTAGAAAATTAGAGTTTTACTCAAATATAAGTTATTAAAAGTTAGATAGAGACAGATTCGAGATGCACTAAGAGGAGGACATGGCGAGATAAAACAATGCTTCCTTATAGTACTTAGTGATCAGGGAGAAAATGCAAAAGATGAATAATTGTTTGCCTATAGTGCTTAGTGATCAAGGAGAAAAAAAAGTATGTAAGTGAATATTGGGTAAATATATTGCCACTATATAAGAATCTTAGACCAACACCAATAAATAAGTTTAATTATTCTTAAATTTATATGAATATATGAAATAATTTATTAGTAAATCTCAATATGTTAACTAAATGCGTACTAGGGAATGTCTTGGGAATTTTTTTTCAGCAAGTTTAGATTTTGTTATTAAATTCCAAGGGATTTTAACTATAAAAATATTTTTTATGATTCATTTGTTTGTAAAATTTAATAACTTGAATTATTGTGAATTTTTATATTTTTAAATATGATACTCTTATTTCTATATCATAATTTCATATCATTACGATTTATCTATTCAATGAGTTATTACTCACTCTTTTATTTATTTATTTTTATATTTAAGATTAGATAATTTGGAGAAGGTCACATTCCACACCCTAGATATTTAGTTTAGCGGTGGGCATTTTAAAGAAAATTAATTAAGTATTTAGTACCCTATATGACTATGTATAGAAATATTTTAGAAAAGATTTAAAATTTTTGTAATGTTATTTCATTATTAAAATATTACGCTTGTAAATATTATATATAAATGATGTGATTTTTTTGTATGTGTAATATTATGAGCTTTATACATTTATATAAATTATTAATAGAAAGTAATCTTCATGAATGTGTAGAGATTATTACGTATTTGAATCTACAAATCAGAATGTGACAATATCGAATTTGAATGTAAAATTCTTAAAACATAAATTTATTTATAATACGATTAACTATTTAAATAATCATGAAGTATTAATTTATTTATAATTTAATAATTTTATTTTTTATTTTTTAAAATAATTTAGTTTTATTTATTACATTTTAAAAAGGTATTTAATTATATTTAAAATAAAATTAATTAGTATTTTTATTTATTAAAAATGTTGAGCTAAGATTTTTAATTTTTAACACAATTATTAAATGAATTAAATTTGAATTGATCTCTATTTACCACGAAATAATTATAACCCGATATAAATATGACACGATAATCTAAATTGTCATTCATAATACACACACTTACATGTATGCTTACACACACTCCTATACTTCCTATAAATGAATTTATAATTATGCTTCACATAAGATTCATAATCCACGTGAGATTAATAATTTATACTTTTAATTGAATTTTTTATTATATTAATAATAATAATATCTAAATTAAAATATTTTAATTTTATTATTTAAAATATTTTTATGCCACAACAATTATATTGTAAGATTTATAATTTTATCAATAAATATTTTAAAAATTTTAATATAAATTATTAAATAATATGGTAATATAATTAAAATAGTATATTTATTAAGAATTTAGAATATCAATTAATACCTAATATAAATAAAATAAAATTTAAAAAAATTTAAAAATGATGAGTAAATTAGAGTTTTACTTAAAAATAATAAATAAGTTAAAAATATTTTAATCTTTTAGCTAATCACAGTCAAAAAGAATGGAGAGACAATGTAAATGTATATACCCATAAAATGTGTTGTAAAGTAAGGTTGCACCAAATCTCAACACACATATTTAACAAAATATTTAATTTTATAACACAAACTTTAGTAAAAGAACAAAAAGTAAAATTTAGAAAAAAAAAAGTTTTATCAAATACTTTCTCTACAATTTGTAGTAATTTTATTTTGTGATAAATTTTTGTAAAAAATATATATATTTTTCTCTTTTGTACATTACTTTAACTATTAGTTGATTAACTAAAATATAAATATACCTCTAATTTATTTATTATTTAAAAGTAAAATTCTAATTTGTCTATTCTTATTTAATTTTTATTTTTAATTTATTTATATTAGGTATTAATTTATATTCTAAATTTTTAGTGATATAAAATTCTGAATTAACTTAAAATATATGTCATTAATATATTATCATAGTATTTTCAAAAGTAATTTATATAAAATATTTAAAACATTATAATAAAATTATTGTGATATAAAAATAATTTAAATAATAAAAACTAGAATATTTTGATATTATTGTTAATTAATACTATTTGAATATTTATATAACAAATTTATTTTTTTAATATAGATTATTAATTTTATGTGAAGTAATATGAATTTTATATGGACAATATACTCCATTTAATGTTTTAGATATACATAAAAGATTTTCATAATAAAATATTATTTTATTTCTTTAAAAAATATACTAGCAAATTTTCAAATTTAAATGAGAATGAATGAATTAAAATTTTATTTATATATAAAGAATAAACAAATAAATAGTATATTTATTTTTTATCAATCAACTTACAATTAAAGCAATGTATTATATAGATAAGTATTTCTTTCTCTAAAACTAATTACAAAATAAAATTATCATAAATTTTAGAGAAAATATAATATAAAATTTCTTTTAAAAAATAACATATGATGTGACTAGTCATTTTAAAGTTAAATGGAGTATATTTTCTTTATTTTGGTCCAAAGAGATTCTTTTTTACAATAAGTAGAAATAAAGTATTTTTTTCATCAAATTTAAAAAATCTATATATTATTTCTTTTAAATATAATATCTTCATAAAATAAGAATACAATTTGATCCACTTACATCTAGTAAGTCATTGATTCCTATGAAAATTACCAAAATCTTTTTATAAAATTAGAATTAAATTACAATATGTGATTAACGTTAGATGGTATTTCAATTATTTTAATAAGATTTATGAACATATTTGATGAAAGCATACGATGCAAAATATTTATTGTAAAAAAAAAATAATACTAAAATAAATGTTTGGCCAATAGAGAAACTCTAACAAATGGACTTTTAGAAATATTTAAGGTGTGCATTTATTTGTATTTTAAAATACAATCTAAACATTTGTTAATTAAAATTTAACAACAATTTTTTTTTTCTAATTTTACACATCATTGTAAATATCAAAATAAGTTTCAACCAAACCTATTAAGTGTCTTGATTTTTCTGTATGCATCCATAATAATTTTCTCACCTATTTTTATTAATTTAAAATATAGAACATAAAATTGATTAATTTTTTTTTAAAAAAAAAATCACAAGCTTATAATAAATTAAGTTTCTTGATTCCTGTCAGTGCATTGATAAAAATATTTATTAGGTACAAAATATTTTTAATTTAAAAAACATAAAATTAATTAGTTGTATTTAAAAACAAAAAGAAATTAGGGTCTTAAAAAAGGACAATAAAAATTACAACTTGTCTTCATAAAATATATAAATTACTCATTTTGGGATTCTATATTTACATAATTTTTTTTTAAAATGATGTTTCTTACAGCTACAACCACATTGCTTTATTTTCAGCAATAGTAGATTGCTAATTTTTTTTTATTTTTTTGGGAATAACACCCTCACCCTTTTTTTCTTTTTAATGTAAAAGAACAAGTTATAGGTTTAGGAATTGTACATTAAACAAGTATATGCTAAACAGACGTCAATAAAAATAATATCTTATTTATGTTAAATTATTGCTGATTATATAAATTAGGATATATATATATATATATATATATATATATGTTTATATATTTATACTCTGGCCACAGGCAGCTACAATAGAATGATGTGTGGTACCAGCATTGTACTGTATCGTAACTCTCTCTCTCTCTCTCTCTATATCAAAATAAAAAAATAAAAAAAATAAAAATAATAAGGGGTGGAAGGGAACACATCACACGCGTTGCATAACACATCTGACTTGATTTTGCCAAAGAAAATTTGAACCACAGCTTTACATAACGCTACGCATTCATTGACCACCACTGGACCGGAGTGACCAAATTAAGGAAACCAAACAAGAAGCACACAACATTATCTAATTAATGGCTTTTAACAACCGATTGTTGCCTTCATCCTTCAAAATCAGTTTTCACCCACTGTCTATACTTGTTCTTCACCTTCTCCTCAAACTCCTTGGCTTTGACGACCTCTGCAATCTTGGCTGCATTTGCCATGGATTCCTCTTGAACTTGAGCAATCCTCCTGCTCCTTTTCTTCGCCATTGCCTCTCTCTCAGCTTCTATTTCTTCGTATTCTCTTACCCAACAACTATGAATAACACAGCTCAACGCTAACAAAAGCAACTGCATTATAAACATTGCCGTCAAAATCCCGCACTCTAATCTCACCAAAACTTTAGCCTCTTTGGGGTCCCGTGCTGACTTGAACATTGAAAGGCTTGATTTTTCTCTTGTGAACAAAGCCAATATGCCAAGTAATTGCCCAATCAATGAGCCCAGAAGAAGGGATACATGGGTTATAAAGCAGAAGTGAGTCAGCTGAGAGTAGAAACCAACGAAGGAAGAGAGGAGTGAGATGCAAGAGACCATAAGGTATGCCATTCCAAGCGAAGTAGGTGGCATTTTGAGGAGAATAGTTGGAGCCAGAGAAGCCGCTGATAGGATAAAGAGAGTGAAATTCAGACAAGAGAGGAGGAGGTTTGGGAAGGAACAAGAGCTTCTAAGCTTGGAGGAGGCCATTTTTCGATCGCTGGCTGCAAGATTCTAGTACTGCATTTCGAATGCAAATTTGAAATTATATAGCAAAGAGAATTTTGCCGTTTGAGGCTATAACGGCTAGGGGGAAAGGGCCCATTTTTTTCCTCGATTGATGCGTCATCATTCCCTCCACCTGAATTTAAAGTTCGAAATTTAAGGATGTGTTTGGCTGGCTTCAGTCTAACAGGAAGACCATTCTTCATTACTTTCCCTAGGGACAGCTTAAAAAGTAAAGCCAATTTGCACGATTACCGTGATTAACTGAATTTCAAAGCAGATTTTAAAATGTACCAAAATGATGACTAATCGAATTTATTTACTTCCAACTCCATTTCAAGGCTCACAAAACCACTACAGAACACGAGAGAGCCAGCATGTGACATTTTATCGCAATTGAAAGCAGCCTAAAAAACATGCAAAGATTTGTAGTACAATTCTCTTGCAGGCGTTTGCTTGCTTCTCACAAAAAGTTCTTCCGTCTGTACTGGTAAAGCATGACCAGGGGTTATTTGTGGTTTTCGTTTGGTTGGTTTGGTTCCAAGAATGACTTTTTTTTTTTTACCTGGACCTTGCAAAAGATCAGTAATTCAAGTAATTTAACTTCAACATAAAAATAGGAAAGGTATGGAAATGCTGAATACCATTGAAACTAAAGTAATCACTGAATTAGCAGCCATACAAACCATCAGTGTACTAGACCCAATCGCATATATGAACCTTCTTCCAATTTGAACAAGCGGCGTTCAACAAACACTTGTCTGATTTTTAGTGAATCTTGTCCTCGTATGTGTATACCCACAATGAAACTTTACTCCTCTTTTGAAGGATCAGCACACGATTCACAATGTGCTAACCCAAACGATGACAAACATAACTCCATTAATGGAAAGTAAGGCATTTCAATATTAGGTTGTGTCTACAAATTTCCCTCCGGTCATGCTAAACATAAAAAAAAAAAAAAATTTATGCCGTAACCGAGATGACTAGAAACTATCTAATCAACACCTTCTAGAGTGTAGAGAAAGAAGAGAAATTCTAATGTTCATGTGAGTATCAAATAGCCTCCAGATCCTTCAAAATTGTAATTGAAGTTCTTCGCAACCAGAAATAAGTTCAAAGACAGGTGTACCTGGTTTTCTAACAAGAATTATGAAGTATGGGTTAAAATGGCCTCAACTCTATCTAGTGATGCTCGCAATCGTCCTGAATTCATGTTGAATAACGGTTCATCAGCACCCAGAGTCCTATTAAATTAAGGTTCCAACCATGAGCTATACAATTGTATACAAACAGAGGATATATTGCACCCAAAAACGGAGGAATGAAAAGTATACTAAATTAACAAGAAAAAAAAAGAACCATTATTGCCTACAGAGTAACTGTAAGCAGTGTTTCATCCACTTTTTTTTTTTTTTTTGTAATCAGTTATTTTGGAATCTTATTAACATGTATTTGAAATAAATCCCATGATTTCTTTAGTGTTAACAACATATAATATCAAGGATCTTGCCCAGTAATCTCTGGAAGAACATAATTTGCCTTCCAACAAAACCGCAGATCCACACCAGAACACAAGCCTAAGATGTCTTATTCCGAATCCGGGATATTCCATCTCCACCCAAACAGGTATTGAGTTTCCATTTCCAACCAGTTGCATGCAATTGAAAATCATGGTCTATGCGAACCTGCAATTTTAAAGAGTTGAAACATTATTGCTGTAAAATTTTTCAGACCTTAGTTCAACAACCGTAAAGTTACACAAAGGTAAAAATATTTATCAACTGATTGGTAAGAATACCTATTTATTCCGGAGACATTCATGCTGGAGGAAAAAAGGATCAAGATGAAAGATCAGCCTGGAGATTCAGAAATTTGGTCACAGGGATCTTCTTTGAAGGAATGCGTACATCATGATGTGTAGGCTCATATATGAACTTCCAACTCCGACCAGGGCACAGAGGCTTCGGTACAATCTTTGCTTGGAATTCATTGATCAGAGAATTATAGAACTGAGCCGCAAGAATCAGCACAGTAAATCACAACTGAAACAGCACCCAACATTGACAAGTACACTGTAAAAATTTCCATCACTGAATTGAAAGCAACAACTACCATACAGATGCCCCTTTATGAATTTAAACATATGCAATGGATGCAGATGAGTGCTTGTTAAAGAGCCAAATCTGGCCACTGCAATGCCCCAATCTAAGGAGAAAGGGAACACTTGGAATGAATGCTCTGGCAGGTTATTCCCAACTCTGTTAAGTGGAACATTCTGGGCCATCA
>CP135561.1:5058492-5102412 GCA_032401905.1 Swietenia macrophylla | reverse complement strand
TAATTTTCAAGTAGGCCTAAAAATAGAAAATAATCCTTTTTATCTTCACCCAAAAATGTAATATCTTATTTTATCCTTTATTTTTTAAAAAATACAAAAGTCAAAAATTAATCAAAATTATTTTTTATTTTCTTTTAATAAAATTATTTAAGTTGACAAAAAAAATTAGTAATTAATATTATTTTTATTAATATTTTTATAATTATTATTAACAAAATCATTATTATTATATTTAATTATTAATAAAATATTTTTAAATAATAATAATCATAATTATTATGCTATAACAATAATAATAAAGATAAAAATTAATAAAAAAATATTTTAATAATGTAAAATAATTTTTTTCATTTCAATTACAATAACTAAAATAAACAAATTATTTTATTTTTATTTTTCATTCTAATTCTAATTCTAATTCATTCTATTTCTATCTTATTTGAATTACGATCTATTTCAATTATAAATTAATAAATATACTGTTAATACTGACAACAGAGCTGCTGCTTTGTCTTACCAAACGTCAAAGCAACTGTCAAAGATCAATAAAACAGGAGATGTATATTATACATTAAAATAATTGGAGAGATGTAACCAAACAAAATGGACATCAATCGATGATCTTACGATTAATGTAAAACAACCTTCTAAAATTACAATCTCATATCATTACTGCAACCCTCAATATGCGGGCATATACGTTGGCAGACACGGCATCCGCAAGGATGCCCCGTCTTTGGTACAAATTTTCGAGCCCACGCATGCTTCCCGTTGATAGTAAATTTTACTTTGCCCATAACACTCGGAATCACTTCAATGGTTGAGGCTGAGTGAAAAACTATACATGCGAAGAGCGATTGCTCACTTGACTGCACTTGCCGCATGTTCAAGGTCTCGATACAATCCCCATAACATCTTGTGAAGAATTCTCGGACCTCCCTTTCCCGTACGGGATAACCCTTAGAAAATGTAACGAACATGGTCCGATCATCTGGTGGTACCTCATTTTCTTTAGTCCAAGACTCTAGCATTTCACTAGGACCAATTCTCATCCGAGAAAATCCAGGGTGAACCGAAGACTGATCAGAAGAATGTGCCGTCATCTTCGGGCTATCTCCTAAGCTTTGAGCAGCATTTCTTTCAATGGCTTGTTGCATGATGTATGATAATGCTCTGATGCAGTTTTGGCCACCCCTTGTGTTGCATTTAACTGATTGTTGTGAAAAAATCTTAGAGAGATTTCTTTGTCTATCATGCTCTGCCTCAAAGGAATGTCATGATTCTCGGATGAACAAGCGAAATGGTTATTGTTAATGCAGTCCAGGCATTTGACTGCTTCATCTGCTAGTTCATTTATTAATGTGCAAGGGAAGGATAAAATATTCTTCACAACATAGTTAAAACCTGTTCTCTCCAACCAGAGCCATAAGGCCATAATCTGCATGGATTCCACTGGATCCCGCTATAAACCGATGGCAAGCAGGGAATATAATTCCCTGTCAATTGAATGAAATATCTTGAATTCCTCTTGTGAGACAAATGAAGCGAGCAGAGAAAACACCAGAATGAACCAGGAAGACACTTCTAGAATATCACAATAGTAATTACTATCTTAAAAAATTTTCAGATTGGAAGAAAAAAGGATGAGAAAGAGTTGTATGGCTTCGCTATTTGCCAGAGAAGGAAACAAATTTTCTGACAGTAAGGCTAAACCTGCTTTGCAAAGCATAAAATACAATGCAAAAAAGTCATAAAAATACAATGCGAAACATTTTGCAAGCAAAAGCCAACCTGCTGGTGATTCTTTTGAGGCAAGACTGGCTTTTACTATTACCTATTAGGATATTTTAAGAACTTTTAACTACAATTGTCAATAAAATTCAAAATAATTATTATGTATAGAAGGTTTAACCTTCTATAATTTAGGTGGTATTACCAAACGTACAAGTATAATAATAAAATAAAATATAAACGATATGTTTGACTTTTCAAAATATTTAGGAGGCAATACCTAACATATAGTCACAATAATAAAAGTAGGAGACTTAACTTTTTATTATATTTAGTAAACAGTGCTTATCATGCAGTGAAAATAATAATAGAAGATAAAAAATAAATAACATAGAATTTACGTGAAAAATCTTTAAATTAATTGGAGTAAAAACCATGCGCAATATAAAAGAATTTTACTATAAAAAATAGGTTTACAACTTCTTACTCAATACTATTCTCTCAAATATTTTGAAAAATACACTTAACAAGAGTTTTGGTAATATTCTGAAAAAAATTGAAAAGTTATGGGAAATAAAAGAATTGAACTGATATAGAATGAGATTGCATGGGATGAGAAAAACTGAAGTAGAGAAGGTGCTTATTTATAGTAGAAATGGCCGCTTATTTCGCCCAATCAAATTCTTTGATTTTTAACACTTCAATCTGCCTTCCACGAAATCAAATTGAATTTGATTTTGATTGCGGTCCGTAATTGAAATCGATTAAGTAAGAAGAAGTCAAATTGACTTTTTCTTCCTTACCGCTGTACCCATTTATTGCAATCTCTCACTTGGAGACTTACTTTAGAATTAATCATGTCTCCACATCATTCTTTCTATCTTGATATTCTATGTTGCTTAAGTTTTTACTAGACCATAGGAGGATCGACACCATTCAAACTTGTCAATATTAATTGGTTTGGTTAAGACATCTATTAGGTTATTTTTAGTGTGTATCTTCTGTATGTCTACACTTCCATCATTTACTTTTGCTCGCATATAATGAAATTGAATACCTATGTGTTTTGTTCTGAAATGAAAGGTTGGATTCCTTGCAATGTGCAAGGCATTCTAACTGTCATAAAACAGAACCATATATTTCTTGCTTGTGCTCGAGTTCCTCCATAAGTTTTCTAATTCAGATTGCTTACTTGCATGCTTGTGTGGTTGCAAGTTTTTAGTTTTTAGTTATGTTATAGATAATGTTATTACAGTTTTTAGTTTTGAAACCCAACTCATAGCTCCTCTTGCAAGTGTAAACACATAACCTGTAGTTGATTTTATTTTATTGAGATCACCTACATAATCTGAGTCTACGTAACTTCTTACAATAAAATATGATTCTCTATAACATAATGCAATATTTGAGATTCCCTTGACATATCTTAATATCCTGTTCACAGCATTCTAATGCTTTTTGCCAGGATTTGCTATAAATTTACTAACTGCTCTCACTACTTGTGCAATATCTAGTTTTGTATATATCATGATAAACATTAAACTTTCCATTGTTACTTGAGATATTTTCATTCTCTCTACTTTATTGTTAGGACACATAATTAAGGATAATTTGTAATTTACAAGAAGAGGGGTAAAGATTGACTTACAATCTTGTATATTGAAGCATCGCAAGATTTTATTTAAATAATTTTTCTATGAAAGCCAAATCTTCCTGTTTTTTCTATCTCAGTGAATCTGAATCTTTAAAATTTTATTTGCCAGTCCCAAATCCTTTATATCAAATTTCCTAGTTAACTGTGCTTTTAATTCTTGGTCTTGATTTTTGTTAGGGCCTATTACTAATATGTCGTCCACATATAACGGTAGAATGAAGAAATTTTCACCAAATTTCTTAAAATATATACAATGATCTAAGTGTAATATGTTGTATCCAATGTTAACGATGAAGGAATCAAATCTCTTGTATCAATACCTTAGCATCTGCTTAAGACCGTACAGAGATTTAGTCAACCTGCAAACCAAGTTCTCTTTTTCTTTTTCTGAAAAACCCTCTGGCTGTAGCATGTAAATTTCTTCATTGAGTTCTCTATGAAAAAATGCAATTTTCACATGTAGTTGATTTAAATCAAAGTCAAATTTAACACACATAGCCAAGACTACTCTGACTGTAGTGAGTCGGATAACAGGAGAAAAAATCTCATTAAAGTCGATACTTTCTTTCTGAGCATACCCTTTAACTACCAATCTTGTAAGATACCGTTCTACTTGATCCTTGCTATTCCGCTTGATCTTATAGACCTATTTATTTCTAATAGCCTTTCTTTCATGTAGTAGTGGCACAAGATCCAAAGTTTTGTTCTTATAAAGAGTTTCAATTTTCTCCTGCATTGTTATCATCCACAAAGATGCATCCGAATTACTCGTTACATTTTGAAAAATTGACGGCTCTCTATCCTTTATTAGAAGACAGTATACACCATTACCTTTCATAAGGTATTATAATTGCCCAAATGGTGTTTTTTTTTTTTTTACGAGTTAATCGTAGAACTTCTAGAACTGTAAGTTCAATAGATAATAGATTATTTTTCGTGCTCAGGTATTACTTCAGAAAAATCTTCATGTTTTGATTTTTCATCCACTTGAATTATAATAGTCTTTGGTTCATTTTCTTTTATGCTATCATCACTTTTTTTTTACATCTTATTTCCTACAAATATAATATCCCTGCTGATAGTTAGTTTGTGGGAAGTGGGATTCCACAAGCAATACCATTTTATTTTATTAGCCTATCCCAAGAATATGCATATTTTGGATTTTGGATCTAGTTTTGTTGTTTCTTAGGAATTATATATCACATACACAAGACTTCTAAATATATCAAGGTTAAAGTAGTTAACTAATTTGCCAGTTTATATCTCCATCGGTGTCTTCAACTTAATTGTTGTTGATGGTGACCAGTTTATCAGATAGTAGATGGTATTGAGTGCTTCTGTCCAAAATAATTTTGATAATTTTGCAGTTCTCAATATTATCCTTGTTTTTCCCAACAAGGTTCTATTCATTCGCTCTACCACTTCATTCTGTTGGGAAGTATATACTGTAGTGAACTACCTTTTAATGCATTCTTGTTGACAAAATCTATCAAATGCATCGTTAGTGAATTCTCCTCCATTATCAGTCTTGAGACATTTCATCTTTTTTTTAGATTTTAGTTCCACTCGTGCTTTGAAGACGTTAAAAATTTCAAACACATCTGTCTTTCTTTTGATTGGAATACACCTAATATCTCCTAAAGTAGTAATCAATAAAGAACACAGAGTATTTTGCTCCCCCCAAGGACATAACTAATGCTTTTCAAACATTTGAATGAATTAAGTTAAGAATACTTTTGCTTCTAAAATTAGATGCGCTGAGCTTTAATATGTACTGCTTACTAATAACACACTACTCACAAAATGATAAAGACACCATTTTGAGATCTGAAAGTAGTTTATGTTCTGAGAGAATCTTCAAACCTCATTATGACATATGTCTGAACTTTTAATACCACATTATCGTTGATTCTTCTCTAGAAGTTGTTGATGCAACCAATGCCCCTACTTCCTCTAATGTTTTTCTTTGTAACATATATAAGTTCATAGTTACTTTCTCTGCTGTCATGACCATAAGTGCGCTCTTTACAATCTTCATGATCCCATTTTGAATTTAGATTTTACATCCAATCCCATCCAATTGTTTTAAAAACAATAAATTCTTCTTGAGACCTTTCACATATTGTACCTTCTGGATAATGAGAGTCACATTATCATGCATCTTTAACTTGATGGTCCTAATACTAGCAATCTCTAAGGTATGATCATTTCTTATGAATACAGTTCCTCTACAGATAAACTTGTATTGATGGAACCATTCTCTCTGAGAGGTCATATGCTATGTTGTTGTTAAATCCATGAGCCAAACATTAACAAACTTTTTTCTGCCTTCAATAATTGTTATCGTCTTGTTATATAAGATTTCTCCATTTTTACTGGTACTTGCCACATTTCCTTGAGAGTTTGAATTTACTTTTACATTCTTTTTGTTTTTCCAACACTTCTTTTTTACGTGCTCAACTTTGCCACAACTGTAGCATTTAACTTTTTTTTTTTTTACTTTTGAATTTTGATCAACCATGATTTTGACTCCTATTAGAGCCATGTTCTGTTGATCTTCCCTTTGTCACCGGTAAAGTTTTTGCTTGTTGCGAGTTTGCCACCCTATCTTCTTTATTTTTACGCCTATTTTCTTTTTCTAATGTTGAATTATTATATCTTCAAAAATTAGGTTATCAAAGTATGTATTTTAAGTTGTCAAATTTATGATGAGTTGATCATATGAGTCTAGTAAACTTTGAAGTAAAAATTCATACGTTCATTTTCCTCTATTTTATGACTCAACGTTGTGAGTTGAGAAAATAAAGTTTTTAAAGTATTGATGTGCTCTGTCACAATCATTGATTCTGATATTCGAAGAGTGTAGAGCCTTCTATTGAGAAAAATATTATTGTGAAGTGATTTTGCCTCATATAACTTTGAAAGAGCAACCCAGATTTCCCTTGCTATATTCTTTTCTTCAACGCTTGATAATACTTTATCAGTTAATTTCAAGTGTAGATTAGCTATTGCATTTTTATTCATTTTATTCTACTTCTCATCTGTGATATTTGTCGGCCTATTTTTAATAGCTGCTAGGCACTTATCTTTTCTCAGAACTGTCTTCATTTTCATATTTTATAACAAAAAATTATTTCCATTGAATTTTTGAATTTCAAACTTCGTCACCATTGTCCCGATCTTTTTGAACTAACTCTCATTATTTCACATGTATGTGAACAGTATCACGTACTTGGATAGTACTTCCTTGAACGAGTACAACAACCTAATACTCTAATACCACTTGTCAGAATACTTTAGAGATTTTTAACTAAAACTATCGATGAAATTCAAAATAATTGTTATGTATAGGAAGTTTAACCTTTCATAATTCAGGTGTCATTATCAACTATACAAGTACAATAATAAAATATAATATAAACGGAGGCTTGACTTTCTATAATATTTACGGGGCAATACCTACCATATAGTTATAATAATAAAAATACGAGGTTTAATCTTTCATTATATTTAGAAAGCAGTGCCTACCATGCAGTGATAATAATAACAAAAAATAAATAATAAATAATATAAAATTTACATAAAAAACTTTCAAACTAATATAAGTAAAAATCATGGATAAAATAGAAAAATTTTACTATAAAAAGTAGGTTTATATCTTCTTAATCAATACTATTCTCTCAAATATTTTGAAAAATACACTCAAGTAAAATTTTGGTAATACTCTGAGAAAAATTGAAAAGTTACGAGAAAGATAAGAATTAAACTGAAATGGAATAAAATTGTATGGAACGAGAAAAACTAAAATAAGGAAAGCGCTTATTTATAGTAGAAATGATCGTCTGTTTTGCTCACTCAAATTTTTTGATTTTTGCCATCTCAATCTGTCTTTCATGAAATTAAATTAAATTTGATTTCGATTGCAGTCCATAATTGAAATCAATTAAAAAAGAAAAAGTCAAATTGATTTCTTCTTTCTTACCGCCATACCCATTTAATGCATGAACTCCTCTCCGTGTCCAGCTAGCACCAGCAAAATGCTCCCTCTACAATAACATTCTGATTTGGAGCCAATTTGTAAGCAATGTGAGCAAAATGCAAACCTGAAATGAGCTAGTCATAATTTTGTTCTAATCAATGCCTACGACGTACAATCAGAACTTGTTGGCTTCAATATCATTTTAAGAAACAAGCTGTTTATGGCAAGATATAGTTAATGAGCCCCAAAGAAAAGGGATCATTCATAGTTTTTCAAGGTATTTACCATTTGGCATTGAGAAAATTATACAAATGTCTAACATGACAGAACATATTAATAATTACTTAACAAATGGTTTTAAAATCTATCCATATTAGGCCAATCAGCTTACGATTCAAGTTTGCCACAAATTATGACATTGCACAGAGCATCTGTTTTTCATTTTTCGGTTTAAACTCCTGCTTCCCCATGCAGGAAATTGAACAGAAAATACTAAATTAACTTCGCTGCTTTCTGTGGTGAAAAATCATTTTATACGTATGCTTTCCAGTTTGTATTTTTGCATCCCGGTGCAAAGATTTTACAGTTTCTCATTTAAGAAAGGCCAAGTATCCCCAAGTTTATTTATCTGTGTTTGATCTTAAGGTGAAAATTACATTAATTGTAATCTCTAACTTATCTGCTTCTAGTTAACTCACAAGCTTATAACCAAATCAAAACATAAAACTGGTCAATGACATTCAAAATTGACAAATTTCTGCGCTAAAACAACATTAAATGACATCATCCAAAGTTTGTTTCCATAAACCATATGCAATGTTTACT
The DNA here is from genome assembly GCA_032401905.1 of Swietenia macrophylla. NCBI lineage: Eukaryota > Viridiplantae > Streptophyta > Magnoliopsida > Sapindales > Meliaceae > Swietenia > Swietenia macrophylla. The sequence goes on along the minus strand of CP135561.1, from coordinate 5,094,223 downwards.
TTACGAACTTTGAAGATTGATTAGCATTATGTCTCATTAATCAAACACAGACCGAGTATGCAATGTTTTCAAATATCAGTACTTGCACCAACAATTATTCACAAATCTTTCTCAATATCAATTTTGAGATCAATTAACAAGAACTTACTTGCAGATTAGCACCACTTAACATGAACTTACCAGCAGATCAGAACCCAAAACAATCTTCCAAATTGGAAGATCCTTAGGAAGTTCATTAATTGTGATCAAAAGCCACAACTCTTGGTGTTGAGAGCAGTGCAAGAAAGCAATTGCCACAAAGAAGAATGCTGTGAAGGTCTGAGACTGATGGATGCTGGTAAGTCAGGCAGCAATACCTCGGCATGTATAATAAAAAATATACGGAAATACACAGTGCATGGATGCAGTTGACATGTCACAATGGAATAAAACAGCCACCTCGGATCTCAGCACAGAAAGGAGGATATGGGAAGAACCGCTGCAAAGCGGATCAGGAAAAAAACAAAAAAAAATGCCAGAATACTACTGATTACAGAGGATACAGACCAAAAAGAGATCAAGTAAAAAAATGAAGAAAAATAATAAAACTGGTTATTTCCTCATTTTTTTTTCTGCCGAAATTTTACAATTTAAAGACTATGACAGAAGATTCAATCAAAATTTTGAAAATGGAAAGATATATTCACATTCTTGTATGATACAGCAAAGCATTCTAGTCAACATCTAAAAGCAAAAGCAAACCAGAGAACGCGTACAGCTGCACTATAGTCTCCAAATTATGCAAAGTAGTATACCTAAAGCTACAAGTACAATGGACAAAACCACAATATCAAAAAGGACTGATTGAAAGGAACTTCAGCAACATGAACTTCATTCAAACTTCCTGATTCATAACATGAACATGGACTAAATTTTAATAATGTTTGTTGTCCACATCTTCACCATTAAATAATAAACCGGTTATGTTAGGATTTGCAACTTCTACACATTGTAGATCAGACAAGGAGAAAGAACGCCAGGGAGCGTTTCGTCGAGGGTGTGGTGATGATGAATCATTGCCGGTATATCTTTTACATTGAGGATGCAGAGGTGGAAGATGATGAGAATGTGATGACAGCATCGAGTTGGAGTCTTCACTGTTGTTGATCTCACAGCTTCTCATGGACACCCCCATAAGCAATGTGCTTCGACCAGAATTGACTGGTTTCTTTGATGTCCCACTTACATTACTTTTGAAGTCAGAAATGTGGCTCTTATCCAATAAATTATTATGTGCTAATAAATTCTTGCGTTTCCTGGTGCATGAATTTTCTGGCTTTTCAAGGTCTTTAATAGACAAGGTAGAGGATGCATCTGCTAGGCCAGTGAAAGACTTTGATTTGCCATTATAAAACTTGGACATGCCTCTTCTGGAAAGAATAGGAAAAACAAATTATAAGAAGATCAGGAACTCAGATAGTCAGTAAACATAGAAAGGATAATAACAGGCAGAACATCATATCTCTTCCCATTCATGCTTATTACAAAAAGCATTCAGTGCCCAGGGGACCATGTTTAGTCATAAAACTATTGTTCTGTCAATGAAGTCTGAATACTTTCCAAATAACTATTTTATAATCAGTTCGGTTGATAGGGTAATACAAACTTGGGTTATTTTAACAAACAGTCCTGACAAAAACAGTAAATATATAAACTTGACCATTTTTCGCCAAGTAACAAAACTGGGACTTGTGCAGAAAAATGGAAATATTTATCAGGACATGTATAGCAACTTAAATTTCTTTTAAAAACACAACCTAAAGAATTTGCATCTTAATCTACACCATAAATATTTATAAATATGCACTAAAATCGGGACAATCAATGTTCCGGAGTGTGACTTTTCAGCATGTGCAAAATCGTATAAACAATAGCTATGTGATTTAAGTTTCTAATGTATGAGATTTTTTGACATTTGGATCATTTTAATTTTACTGAAAGTAAATTCGTAACTGCTGCCACAATTGTCATTGAAAGAGAGCAAACTACAAGCTTCAAAGAAGGCATCTACATTATCTTCCTTCATAGGAAATTTTACAAGGAGAAACCACAAATACTCCAAAAATCTCAATCTCAAAAGGTTACTTTCACAAGTTCTCCAAATACATTCAATATGAATACAAAAATAATATCAATTTTGCTTGAACAACAAATTAACCATCAAACCAAAGACAGACACGAAGACGAAACAGATACATCCATACATGTGTATGCATAAGTCCAGTTCAAAAGTTTCGAGAACAAAATTAAAACTAACACCAGATTCAACGCAGACTCAGATAAAGAAGCACCTCCAAAGAACTTACTTGATTGGCAGAACCTCCTCTAAAGCATCCAAAGTATCCAACGGTCCTTTATACGAGCTCTGCGCCTCGTTCGAATCCTCGCCGTCGGAAGAATCCCCCACGACGTCACTGTTCCTCCCGATCGACGATGAACTGCTAGAATCCACATGTGCCGCCCCTTCAATCTCCACCGGAAACCGCCGATCACCAGTAAAAGCTTTTGCATCGGGTGACTCGTAGACTGAGTCACACTGCATGAACTTGGACCGTTGGATTGGATAACTATTGTTTCTCTCCGAAGCAATCGACATCGTCTAGAACCATAGACTAAAATTTTGAAGTTATGATAGAAAAAGCAGCGCTTTCGGGCACTAAATATATACTATAATAGCTTGGTGGTGCTCTCGCACGTGGGATGGCGATAGTTTCGCCATTGCTGATGTGAGAGCGAAAAGAAAATTTTAGAGTTTGCATTTAATTAATTAATTAATTAATACTAATAAAATAAAATTAGTACAGATTATAATAGACAGACAGAATAAACGAGGCAGGTGAAGCTTTATGTCCTCATTGGAGCAGTTGGCAAAAGGAAGAACAACAGAAAGGTAATCTGCCACGTTTGAGATATTTCTTATTTATTTATAAAACAAGGAGAGATTACTTTGTGGACGACCAAATGGACAAGGTTGGGGTTGACGTGAACCACGTGGACGGCTTGATTGTGATCATCCTTTTTCGTATAACAGAACAGAATGTTTCAGTTTCACCCACCCATCCTACTAATTTAGTTTCGTTTTGGGGTGAAATATAGTTTTGGTTACCTTTTATAAATTCACCGTTCAATTTCTCCAAATTACAAATTTGGTCCAATTAAAACTAAATTTATTGAATAAGGAAAAAAATTATGCGGTGTAATATAAATAATATTATTAAAAAATAAAATAAATTGTAATATTGTTATAGTGTTTAACTATAAAGTATTCCGAAAAAATATTATAATTTGTATTAAAAGTGACGATATTATTTAGGTAATTGATAAAAAAAAATATGTTATTACTTAAATTAAAAGTTGGCATATAATTTATAAAAAAAAAAGAATTAATTTTATTATTATATATATTTTAAAATTTATATTTGTTTTATTCAATATTTCCGAAATGACCTGATAAAGAACACCGAGTATAGCTTTCGAAGTACCCGAACACTACCCTGACATACTACTAAATGTCCACCAGGATGTTTCAAGTATATCATTTCTCTGGACTACACCACACTCCCGATAAATAAAAAACCCGAGAATCATTGATTGATAGACTACTCCTATTAAGAATGTGAAAAATGATATGTGTAAAGGAAACCGTCCACAACGTAGACCGACCCACTCATGTGAAGAAAAACCATCCATTATACTAACCCCATAATCACCGAATAATAGTAAAAACACGATCCCAATTAACCGCCAAAAAGAAATCTATAAAAAATACACTCTCAATAATTTTACTAAAATGCTTAAACTCTCCTTTTACTTTACTTTATTAACATTTCATTTTATCTTAGAAGCTCCATCTTATTTGAGCATAACCATGAGAGAGAGTCTTTACCAGTAAACTTGCGCCTTTGATTTTTGTGCGTTTGCAATGGGCTAAGCGAGGCAGAGTACCAAGTGCCTGGAAAAAATAAGTGAAGAGACACTGTTAACATCAGGAGGACCAAAAAACCCAATCAACATTCAATATAATTTTGTTTTTGTGTATTTATTTTTTAATTTAATACTAAAAACTTGGGAGTTATGTCCAAATTAATTAAGTTAAAAATTTTTACAACACTAAATACAAATATGCAAATAAGTTTATTTAATTTTAGAAATACATTTATAAAATTTATTTATTTTTTAATTGGTAAAATTAATTTAATCATTTATAAGGTAAATATGTTGAATCACTAATTTTTAGATATTTATATTCTTACATTATTATTAGAAAAGAAATTCTATATAAAAAAAAAACATAAATAAACTTTCTTGACTTTATTTGCATGTTCAAAGGTTAGAGAATATTAGAAAATAGTTATAGTCTTCCATGTTATTCTCAACTTTGAATCATGTGTATCCACGTAATTAGCGTGTGCACTAAAGTCATTTTTACAAGAAAGGTTGTGGTTTATTTCTGTTAAATAGAAGAAAAACTTTTTTTTGTTTTTTTATGATCTTTTAAACGACACATAATCTAGATATTTAAATTAAACTTGAATTCTCGCGGCACCTACTTTTGCCCACCCAAAAAAAAGAAAAGAACCATTCAATTATGAATTTTCTAACATTAACTTTGAAAATCTAAACCTAATCATTTTATGATCATCTTAGTAAATTTATGTTTATTTAATAAAAATCTATTTAATTAATTTTTTTAAATTTAATCTACATTTAGTCTTAGATCAATAGTAACCGCTTAATTGATCTTTATTTGATGCTTATTATTAAAGATAAACTCAAAGTAAATGTCATGTGTTTTTGTTTACTTTTTTGCCCCAAGTCACTAAATACTTTAAAATGTTTTATATACTATATCTACATATAAATTCAAAAATAAATATTACCATTCAAATAAACAGTTTATTAAATAATGTGTGATCATAAATTTGAATAATTAAGTATATAACAAACAAATAAGGTAAGCACCACTTGAACATTTTTTTTTCACATTGCATGTATGTAGTGTTAAGATTCATAAAATTAAATCTCGAAGTCATTAATACTTTAATTGTTTGAGAAAATTTACTTTATGATTCAAAATATAAAATTTATAAATGTAAGATCATTATTCTTTTATGATTAAAAATCAATTAAATTTATCAAAGTTTGGGTGAGTTAAGATAAATAATACTAATTTAAGTAGATCTTAATTCACAATAGTCCAATTTAATATATAATAGTTCAATATATAAATACACACACACACATGACTTCCAAAGCCTCGTAATGTGTGCACATATAATAATTTTTGAAAAATACTTGTGGTAAAATTGATATCATAAATTGATAATTTGTTAAAATTTAAAAAAACTAATTTTATTGAGGTATTTTCATATACCACCCCTAAGATTTGATGAAATTACATATAAATACAAAATTTCTCAAAACTAATAAATAGTACCCTCAACAATAATATTATTATGTTTGATAGTTAGTTAATTAATCAAAATTGTAAAATAACTACAATGACCTTGTGTGCATATAATTTATACATTAATAATATTTTTCACATACCTTCTCTAAAATTTAAAAAATTAATAAAAAATACTCTTAAAAATTATTTTTAAAATTTTAACATACAATTTACTGTAACAAACATATATAAATATATTGATTTCTTGTCTTATTTAATTTGAGCAGTTGAGAATATTGAAAACTAAAATGATTCCTTATATTCAACTCCTTAAAAAATGTACCATTTTAATTTTGTGCAAAAATTTAAATATGTGCAATAAATTAACACGTAATGTATATTTATTTATCAAATTAAATTAGATTGGATGTTAAAAATTTGAAAAATAATTTATGAAAATATTTTTTGTTAATTTTCTAAACCTTAAAAAATGTATGTGAAAAAATACTACTAATATATAAAATTTATATACATAAGGTTATTTTAATTTTTTTCATTATTTTGATTAATCAATAAACGATTAAACAAAACGATATCATTGGTTAAGGATACTATTTATTAGTCTTGAAAAAATTTACATCTACATGTAATTTTGTTAAATTTCAAGAGAGACATGTAAAATTATCTCTTAATTTTATTTATTGTATTTAAGATTGTATTGGACTAACTTTCAAGTAAAAATTTTCAAAAATTTATTGCTGCAATTTATTTATTTTTTAGTGCATGTGGGATGCTATTTAAAATTGTATTTGACTAACTTGCATAATGCCCCTTATATGTCATGGTTGATTTTTGAACACCTTTTAAAAGAAAAGCTATGATAAATGTTCAAGTAATTTCCTATTAAACATAAAAAAAAAACTTTGTTTGTTCATACAAAATTGCTTTTCATCTAATTACATGAATACATTTAATTAAATTAATGCAATTATTATGAATGTTATTCAATTAAGTATATACATATAACAAATTTATTTTTTTTGGTTAATTTAATGTATATCTAGTGGATTAATACATAATTGATTGATTAGATTGTCAAAATACAATGAAATTTTATTTGATTAAACATATGCTCATTTAACTGTAAATACAGTTTATAAATTAATAAATTATTAATTTATCAATTAATTAATACTTCTTTTAATTGATACCTTTTAAATAGTCTCAACATTATTAATTTTACATAATTTCTTAACTCTTATATCTCTGATAGCTGTAACTTCCTTTAAAATCCCGTAACATTCAAATCAAAGTTGAAAATACAATGGGTGAATGACATGTTTTCTCACAGACATGTCGATGTGGAGACATCTTAAAAGCAGTCTTGTAAGAAGCTTGGTACGCCAAAAGTGCATCAAAAGTCATAAGGACAAATCTTTAGTGTTTGGATTAACTGTTTTCCCCAAAAAAATATCTTTGTTTGCTAGTTCAGCTTGTCCATTGGTCTGTAGGTGATATGCAGTGGAAACCTCATGTAAAATACGAAAACAGCATACCCGTGCATCAAAGCCTCGAACGAAACATTATAGAAATCAATACCCTGGTCGTTAATGATAACGTGTGGTGTACTGCAACTAGATAACACTTTTTTTTAAGAACTTTGCAATAGTTGTGTTATCATTGATACAGCAAGGCACGACCTTAAACTATTTAGACACATAATCAATCGCAAGAAGAATGTAAAGATAGCCAAAAGAAGGAGGGTGTGACCCCTTTAATACACTAAAATTTTTGGCAGAATCTTCTCACATGAAATGGATATTTTTAATAATTAAAACTTGTAAATAAAATTTAAATACTTCGAAAGGTATATAATTTCATCCACTTTCTTTTAACATCAAAAGTAATCGATGTTTATCATCTAAAGTATCTGTATACTAATTTAAAATTATATAAGTTATTTTTCTATATTTACACATAAAAAAATAAAATAAAAGTAATTTAACTGAAAAATTTCTGATTTACTTTAATTACTCATTTTCAACGTTATCATAATCTAAAAAATAAGTGAGTTAATGCTTAACATGTATTTATATGTAATGACCATTTTTAAAATCAATCAAATATGAAAAATTTTTAATTTTCAATAACAAATAAATAATATGTGAGATATTTCAAAAATTAACTACCAAACACAATAAATCAAATAAATATCATTTTATCATAAACAAACTTTACTTAGTAAATTTCACACATACTTTGGAAGCATTATTCCGAAGGATTATCATCCCAAAATAATCATATGCACTTTTGGTGTATTATTTCCAAAAGTCTTTACTCTAATAATCAATATACTTTTAAGTTATTATTCTCTAGGACCAGGGATGACAATGGTGCAAGTTTGGAACGAATACATCTAAACGTACATTCACAATTACTCAAAAATTTAATATCAAATTCATTATAATTTTGTCATTTTATTATTAAACTCACTTAAATAAATTTTTAACAATTACCAATCATATGTAAATATCTATAAATTTTTAGTGCAATTTTTTTTTTTTTTTGCATTTTTAAACTATAATTATACTATTATTAACTATGAAATTTAAATTTATAAATTATTTAATTAAAACCATAAAGTTTTAGTATTAATTCAAAATAAAATATATCATTCACATAAAATATTAAACACATTTAATATAAAATAAAATTTATTACAATTTCATAAAAAAATACGTAATTTTTTTACAAATTTATACATAAAATATCATAAATTCAAAAAAATTTTATAAATTTATATAATGTCCAAATTGATTAAAGGTACAAAACTAATTTGGTAAACAATGACAAAGATGAGAAGTGGAAGGAAAAATTACTTGTAAATAAATTTGAGGCAGTTGTATTAAATAATGGTAAAATTTGAGATAATTATTTTGAGATAGGAAACTTGCTTGCGAATAAATTAACATATAATTTTAAAAAGCAAAAGTTAAAATTCTCCCACTAAATAATGTTCACAAATCCGTTCATTTGAGTTGATATAAGAAAATAAGCCTATTACTTTGCAAAGAAGACATAAATAGCGTTAAAAGTACAATGATTACCCGTACCTAGAGCAAGTATATTAGAAAATGGACGTGTGTAATAAAACAACAATTGAAATTAGAGTGTGAATAGTAAAAAATTTAAAATAAATTAAATATTTACAGATATTTGCTGTGGATATTCGCAAATATTTATTCATATCTGTATTCATTCTAAATTCATTATTAGTTTTAAAATTTTTCTTTTAAATCTGTGCTAAATCCACTAAGAACCATATCAAATTTGTTTTATAAAAGACGAGTACTAGTGGTTTGTGGGCATATAGGTAAAATTACCATATCTAGTAATGACTATTCCCTTACATGATTTTTTATTTAAAAACTTTCGTTGTGGGATAAAATCGTGTCCAAAGTCATTAGTGTTTAACTAATTACAGCCATAATATTTCACATTCAAGATAAAACTCAATTAATAAAAATAAGAACATTTTAAATTTTGTAATAAGGTATGAGAAATTAATTCCATTCTTAATAGGCACTATAAATAAATTCAACGCAAACACAACACTTGCAATTAAACTTTAATTTGTTGAATTTATAAAAATAATTAATTAGATCAACATATGCATATATTCAAAAAATTTATGTGTATATGCTTGAAACTTAAATAAAATAAATACCTTATTTTTAAGTTTTTAAAATTAAAATTGTTCAAATTGCATCTAGTCACCTACCTCACAATTCGAAAACTAGTTGCTTGATAACATTTTTGTTGATTTATTTTCTTATAAGATTATCATCTAAATAAAATTAATAATAATATTTACTAACCTAAATAATAGTAACTAAATTCTCCATTTACAAAATTTTTGCTACTTATAATTAAAAAATTAAGCGTTATCCTAAAGACTTTAAAATAAATTCTCTAAAAATATTAATTAATAAATATGACTTGTAATTAATAATATTATTATAAAATAATAATAGCTGCAAGATAAAATTGAAAAAATATATGTTTTATTTATGGATGCATAATATTGGTAAAGTTCCAAATTTATTCATAATTCACACAATGATTCAAATCCTTAATAAATTTAAAATATGCTCTAATATAATATTAAATAATGATTTTAACCCATTTATAAACAAAGATAGTAAATAAACTCTAACTAGTTATAAAATTTTCACATTTATACACATAATCTAACCAACAAATTCTTACCTAATATTTGACACAATGATCATTTCTAATTTAGCGTGTTGAAATTAAAACACCTATATTTTTCATCAAACTTTAACACACACACACACACACACACATGTACAAGTTCAAAACAAATAATATCCCACCAATATTTAATAAAAAAAATCTTTTTTTATCTTAATTACTAAAATCAAACATATATATGCTTATTAAAACTTCAATTTATACCTCCGTGTAAACCAAACAAATTTTTTTCACAAAATATTTAAATGATAAATTATTATAGTTAAACATACTCTATAAAAATTTCAATTTACTATCACAATTAAAACTTATTTTGAACAATTTATCACAAAAAAGAAAAATAAAAGTTTTGTCAATTTCTTTTTCATTAAACAATTACAAACAAAATTTGAACATAATTAAACAAAGAAATATATAAACATTATTCGTAATATCATTAAAAGTTTATCATTGTGTGTATGTAAATTTCAAGAAAATTTAAAAATTAATTAAAATAAACTTACAAAATTTATTAAAAGGCCATTGAAAATCTTTATCTAATTCTTTACTTTTGTTTGCAAAATGAGAAGAAATCTTATTATAATTTTTTTTTGTTTTTTAAAAGTCATAATATCATGTGACACATGGATGATTGCACGAATTACACCACACTTTATTGAGAACAAATAAAGAATGGATGCTCACGCTTCTTTTTACAATTGCCACGTGTTGACTATTGTAAAGTTTGTAAAATATTTATAGGTTCTAATATATTTATTATTGGGCCTAACATTATAATGACAATTGTAAAGTTTAAAAAAGATATTAATGAGTTTTAGTATATTTATTAGAACTAACATTATGGAGAGAAAAATCTCACAAAATCAATACTTGAACAATCAAATTTTTAATAACAAGTATAAGGTTAAGGGACATCATGTGTTGGCATATAAGTGTAGCTAACTTTCGCATCTTTTATTGGTATATACTCTAAATTTAATGGTATTTTAGATGTTTGGCATATTTATATCATGATATTTTGATTTATATATATCATTTAATTATTTTATTATTACATATCCTTAAAATATTTAATAAATATAATAATACCCTTAAAATAACAATTAGTTAGATACTATCTTTAAATATTTCTAATAAAATATTGTTGTGAACAGAACGATAACAATGTGTTGAGACTAATATGTATAGTGACTGACAATAATATATATGTGTTATAATATGAGATATCAAGTTAATACTTGAGTACAAGTTAGTAAACTAATGTACTAGACTGACTTATTATAATAACACTATATAGATTATTATATGAATGTCATAAGTAATTTTTATAATGACAATGGTATTTATGATTTATAAACTTGAGATCACCATAATTCCCAATATAGAGAATGATATCTTTTGATATTTTCAAATATCATCTATAATAAGATAAGCTATAAAAAAAAAAAAAAAATCAAATATATCATAACTCATGTAGAGAGATTTGTGTGATGAAGATATGATTTGTTCTTTCTATATAATGGAGTAATATTTTGAACTTTTTGATTGAGTGAGATTTTAAAAAATACATAGCCCTATTTAAATAAGTAAGTATATAATACTGACTTTATTTGATAGAATAAGTCTATTTAAGATATCAAAAAAAATATAAAATTAAACTACATGAAAATGACACATTTCATATCTCGTATTCAATTAAAATATTTAGGATAAAAAAAATTAAATTATATAGTAACATTGATCACGGCTAAGGTGATATCAAACTGCTAATATTCTTTTTACTTATGTAGTCATGATATGTTACTAGACATTACTTATTATTTATAACACTAAAATTATATTTTAGTGTTATTGCCAACATAACGAGAACTTATTGGGTTGCACATTAAGATCGAAAATAATATATATATATATAATTCTAAATAGGTTAAGAATTTGTTGAATTATTTCGATATTAATTTTGACTAAATCATTATATAAAAATTAGACTAAATTTATTAGCGCCTATTTTACTAAATAAATTAGACTTTATAAGTAAGTTCAGTTAAATAATTTAAATTAAAATTAAAGATCTAAAATAATATTACAAATATGTAATATTTACATTTTTTAAAGGTATGTTTAAAGTTTATTTTTACGTTTTTACTTTTCTGAAGAGAAGAATGTATAAAATATTACACATTCAAATCATAGGAACTAGCACTTTAATTAAATTATTCATCGTGTAGATACTATAGAGATACAGAGACAATTAATCTGTGTTTAGAGTTTGACAAAAATTATCTAATTAGAAGTATGTATGCATTTATGACATTAAATTTATATATATATATATATATATAATAATAACACTAGAATTTGTCGCTTGGATTTTAAAAAATAAACCATTTATTTTGTATATTTTTACTACATGTATGTACTGATTTACTTACATCTCTCACAAGAACGACAAAATTATTAGTATCCTTGAACAAAGTGGGCCAATAAAGACCATATTAAAAAAAAATTATGAGCAATCTTTTTTTATATAAAAATGACCATCACATGCTTTAAAATGACAAAAGTTCAAGATATTAAAAACCTCACCTTTTGGTCAGGGAAATATTTAAACAAATAAGGATCGTCCCAATAAAAATTTCTTATCTCAACTAAAAACATATACTTATCCCTTGCACTCCAATTTAATGGAAATTTGCCAAAAACCAAATAATTGACAATATGTGTATACCATGACATTTGACTAATAGAAAACAAGTGTTTATTATGGAAGTAATCTTGAATGGGTAGACCATTTGTAGAATCATTAAATGCCAAGAGAGACAAGCAATCAGCTATAACATTTTCAACATCCTTCTTATCGTTAATGGTTAAATCAAATTCCTACGAAAAAAAATCCACCTAATTTAGCAAGTTTTAGCATCATTCTTGGAAAAAAGGTACTTTAGGGTCGTATGGTCCATAAAATATGTGATAGGTGAATTAATCATATAAGAACGAATTTATCTAATGTAAATACAATAGCTATTAGTTTTTTTTTAGTTGTGAAATAATTCATTTAGGTACTGTTTAAGATTTCACTAGCATAATACACAATAAACGACTTTCTTTCTCTTAGTTGTCAAAAGATAACTCTAATGGCACTGTTTCTTGTTTATCACATAATTTTAAAGAGAAACTTCTAGTATAGTGATTGCATGATAAAAACAAAAGTGAGTTTGGCAACAAGTGTTTAGAAAGCTTTTTGGTACTCTAGAGTCCAATTGAACTTTAAATCTTTAATTAAGAGATTCTAAAATAAACGTGAAATAGTAAAGAAATTATGTGTAAATCTCCTACAAAAACCAACTTGTCCTAAAGAGGACCTACATTTTTCACTTTTTTGCCTTTGTCGAATTGTTTTTTTTTTTGTTTTTTTTTTTTGCAAACATAATTTGCCCTAAAATGATCTTGAAAGATATTATAAAATGATATTTCTCTCAATTCAGTACTAACCCCTTTTTCTTTACATCTATTTAAAAAAAATTTAAGATTAAGTATATATGTATAAAAAGATTCACCAAAATTAGTCATATCATACATAAAAAATTTCATGCATTTTTAACCATATTAGAAAAAAATGTTAAGCATGGAATACTAAAAAGTAACTAGTGCTTTACATAAACTAAAAAGTATTTTGTAAAAAGTAAAAGTATCGAATGGGCATGTAAAAGTAGTCTTTTTCTTGATCCTTTGTTATTATGTCTATCTTTTAATAACTAGATACTCACAAAAAAAGTAATAGAAAGAATGGCCAACTATATGTTCTGAAATTTGGTTGATGAATGGAAGTGGAAGATGGTTTTCTTGAGTGGCTGCATTCAATTTCCTATAGTCAATAGACATTCATCATTAGTTCACTATCTTTGCAGAAATACACACCTCTTTCTCATTTGTTATCATAGTTACCCTAGTTTTCTTAGGTACTATTTGAGTTGGACTAGCTCATTTACTATCAAAATTGGGTAAATGATACACGCATTTAACAATTTTAAAATTTCTTTATCGATAACTTCTTTTATTGTGGGATTAAGTTTTCTTAGGGGTTCTATTTTAAGGTGAGTTCCTTTTGCTAAATGAATCTTATGAGACCAAACTAATGGAACATATCCTTTAAGTTAGTTATAGTCTATCCGAGTGTAGATTTGTGTTTTTTTGGCAAATTTAACAATTTCTCATCTTGTTCCTAGTTTAGATAAAATAATTATAGAAAGCTATCACCTAATCTAGAGAATGCATGTTTCAAACCTTTTTGTATTATAGACAATTCAACCTTCGGGGACTCTATGGTAAATGGCTTGGGTTTCTTTCTTTCACATGGCAACTCCTCAAATCATGATTGCCAATATCTTTAATATAATCGAAAATAAAAAAAAAAGCACTATAAAAGCATCAATAAGAAAAAGTAATTGTTCAAAATCAGAGTTAAAGAGGAGATACTTTAACAATTTATAGTTATCATGCAAATGTACTTCCTCCTAAATAAGCGTCTATCTTATAGGTACAATATCAGTCATCATCATTTTATAGTTGTTTTTCTATATGAAACACATTAATTTTCATGATCATGTTTCTAACATATAGCTTCACGAGTCTATTTATACAATTGACAAGGGCCATTAGCTATAGTTAGGAATTGTCTCTTAAGAATAAGAAAAATTCAGAAAAATAAAAAGAAAAGAAAAGTAAAAGAAAGAGAAAATGACATACTTTTTTTTCAACTAATCAAAATGGGTAAGCAGTAGGGGCATTGCTAATTGTACATAATGAATCACACAACCTGATTGCCATTAAGCTCAACTTTGAAGGAACTAACAATACCATAGAATATGAGAATGTATCCATGAAATAAATGCTGTCTTGAACCTAACTTGCTTTTGTTACTTGTGGAACTGACTCAATCTTCCATCATTCATCTTCCTCTTCATCTTTCAAAATTATAATTAAGGAATTTAATTGTTTTAATGAAAGAAAAATAATATTAACTTGATTCTTTAATTGGAAGAAAATTTTATAATGTTTAATAAGAAAGTTGTGATGAGAAATGATGAAATAATTAGAATTTTTGTTTCATATTAAATTTAGTTTTTTTTTTAGTTTTTTGGATAGCAATAAATGGTTTGACTTTAATATTATAGGTCATACTAACTCAGCACAACTTATTTTTTATCATTAAGATTTGATCTGCTTAACAAACAAGTTTATCTATAATGTAATTTTGTAGGCGGACTTAACTCATTTGTGATCTCCAGAATTTGATCTACCCAACAAATATGCTTGCTTGGACTTTAATTTTGTAGGTCGTGCCGTACCTTAGGATTTGACCTTTAGCATTTGATCTAGATATTATAAAGCATCCATCATAATTTTGTTGCTAAAATAAATTTTTTTTTTTTTTGGCTAATAAAAGATTTTGAGTGCCTCCATCACAAGAGGTTGATGTAAAGAAATTCAAAATAATACTCTAAAACTAAGTTATAGGTACATATAGGTTATGTGTAGAAATTACCAAGCTAAGCAGGAGTGAAATACTTAAATGAAATATATTCATTCTTCTTAATCAATCATGGACTTTAGAATAAAAGCAAACTAAAGTACTTATGGCTGAATCAAGAAAACAATGGTTTGTCAGTCAAGTAGTTCGAGTTTTCTATCAATTCCCATTCGTTTGTCCCCCTTAGTGAGTAAGGTGGTAAACTTATAAAGCACCTTCCTCCTCACATAATTAGAGTTTAGCTCATTAACTGTTGCAATTTATGCTAGTGTAATATTTTTATTGTCAGTATTTTGGGATAAACTTATTTATTTTTTACATCAGCATTTTTGAATAATTTGATAGCACGTGGGATTTGCCTCAAAACTCATGCCTATACAGGTTTCTATTTAAAGCATTTTCTTTGTATATTGATTTGCTTAAAAGTTAACCCAACAACTAGAGTCTTTTAGAAACATTTTCTTCATATATGACGTTTGAGGATTTGGGTTGATATTGAGTTTAGGTATTTCTGATTGTTAAGATAAAGTACATTTATATTTTTTTATAAGTGTACCTAGTAAATTTTAATTGAGTTAGCAGCTGACGTGGACTCAATGGTTATGACTGGTAAATTGGTTTTGATTGTTAAAAAAGTAACATAAGAGAAGAAGACTAGTGATTGCATCAATTTTAGAGTTAGTTAAAAAAGATTTAGGTCATGAAATCTAGTCTTTTTAGATTCATTTAAAATCTATAAATGTGTTCTTTGCATTTGAATATTTCTCTTTGTTAATAAATCAAGTTTAAATGTGTTCTCATCTCATAGATGTAGGCATTTCTGAATCACATTATCCATAGTATGTTATTTTAATTTTTATATATATTTTGATTATTACTTATTCGATAGTTGTTCTAGGTCAAATTTATATAAGGTTTAGGGTTTTAAACACAATAAAGTGGTATCAAAGCCATCGACTCAATGACTTCATATAAATTTGACATTAAAAGCTTATATTAAAGACAAATTTTAGTTTTTAGAGATAAAAGATAAGGACTCTTCTAGTACATTAGAGTTTAAAAAAGGCTCTTAAAAGAGAGGCCAAGCTTCCTACAACAATGAGTGACAAAAAGAAGAGGGATTTGTTGAAAAAGATACATAGTGCCATTGTGTTATGCTTGAAAAATAGAGTTTTGAGAGAACTCTTTAAACAAATTATTACAGCAAGGTTATGAATTTAGCTTGAAAGCTTGTTTATGACAAAATCACTTGCAAATAAATTGTATAAAAAGAGAAAATTATATAGTTTTATAACATAGTTTAGTGTTTTAATGTAGAAACACATTGGCAATTACAATAAGATCATTTCAGATTTGGAGAGCATATACATCAAGATTGATGATGAGGATTAAACCTTCAGATTGCTTTGGTCATTGCTAAATTCTTATAAGCATTCTGTGGATATTTTTTATATGATAGGGAGTCATTCATAAAAGATGCTAAAATTATTCTAAGTTCAAAAAAAAAAGATAAAAAGTATAACCATAGTAGATCAAAATTCAAAAACAAGAAATATAAATGTTGTTATTATAAGAAAGAGGGTCATTTCAAAAGGAATTATTCATAAAGGAAAAGTAATCCCAAGAAAGACCAAGAAATTCCTAGAAATACTTCAATAGCATCAAAATATATTAAAAATTTCACAAATGCTACAACAGACTACTTGGATAAAGCTTATCAAAGTGCAGATATTTTCATTGCATCAAATAATAAAACAGAAGGTTATTGGGTTCTTGATTCTGGCTATTCATTTCACATGTGTTTTAATTGAAATTTGTTTAATACTTATGAGGGTTTTAATAGAGGAAGAGTCTTAATAAGAAATAATCATGCATGTAGTATTATTGGCATTGGAATAGTGAGAATTAAAATGCATGATAGTATGATAAGAAGAACATTAGAAAATGTCAAGTATATACCAAATTTAAAGAGAAACCTCATTTCTTTTGGCATATTAGATAGATCAAGTTTTAACTTTAAAACTAAAAATAGAGTTCTAAAGGTACTTAAAAGTCTATGATGATAATGAAAGAAAAAAGCATAAATAAATGACTTGTATATTTTAGAAGGATTAGTAGTGATTGGTTATATGTAATTTCTAGCGAAGCAAAGATGCATGATTTAAAGCTATAGCATCTCAAATTAGCTTACATCGGTAAAAAAGGGACTCAAAGAATTAAATAAACAAAGACTTTTTAGTAGTGTAAACTTGAAACCACTAGACTTTTATGAAAACTACATTTTTGACAAGGCTTGCAGAGTAAAATTCACAAAGGCCGTGCATAAAACCAAGAATATCTTGAACTATATTCAATCAAATTTGCAAAAGCTAGCATAAGTGTCATCACTGAGTAATAGAAGGTACTTTCTCTCAAAGGAAAGTATGGATTTACATACCAAAGATAAAGGATTAGGTATTTGAAAAATTCAAGGAATGAAAGGTTTTAATAGAAAGTTAAACAAAAAAGAAGGTGAAGAAGTTAAAAACAGACAATAGACTTAAGTTTTGTAATAAAACTTTTGAAGATTTCTACAAGGTAAATGGAATAGCAAGCCATAAAATAATACCTAGAATACCTCAATAGAATGGTTTGGCTGAAAGAATGAACAAGACTTTTTTGGACAAGACTAGATGTATGCTAGTTAGATAAAAATTGCCAAAAACTTTTTAGGCAGTGGTAGTTACTATAGCCTGCTACCTTGTTAAAAAAGTCTTTCATATACTTTTAAGTTTTAAAACACCAAAAAAAGTTTAAAGAGGTAACTTGCAAGCTATCAAAATTTAAAGGTATTTAGAAGCACTGTATATGCATACATTAAGTAGGGAATATTTTAACCAAGGGCTATAAAGGGCATTTTTGTTTGGTATCCTCAAAGAGTTAAAGTATACAAAATATTATGCCTAAAGAGGAAACTATCAAGACGCATTATAAGTAGAAATGTGATGTTCAATAAGGCATCACTTTTAGAAGAGTTTATGCATACAAATCAAGCTTTAATAGGTGACAATGGAAATAAAGATACAATTTATATTAAGGTGGAGTCAAAACTACCTCAGGACAATTCAGTATAAGGTATATCTTATGAAGAACAATCTTGGCCACAAGATAACTTATCAGACTACAGGTTGACTCGAGATAAAACTAGAAGAATAATTAGACCACCAAGTAAGTATGCATATGCTGATCTCCTTGCATTTGCATTTACTTTTACTGAAGGCATAATGGAAAATGAACCTAGATCCTATCAAGAGCCTATAAAAAGTCAAGATAAACACTTTGGAAGAAGTAATCCAAGATGAGTTGAATTCCTTGTTGAAAAGTCAAACTTGGACTTTAGTTCGAAGACTCGAACATAGGAAATTAATTAATTGTAAATGGATTTTCAAAAGAAAGGAAGAAAGATCAGTTGGTGATCCATTAAGGAATAAAGCTAGATTAGTAGCAAGGAGTTTTACTTAGAGAGAGGGGGTTGATTGTAATAAAATCTTATCTCCAGTAATTAAACATAATTCTATAAGACCACTACTTGCATTAGTTGTTGTTCAGAATATAGAACTTGACTGAATGGATATTAAAATTGTTTTCCTTCATGGTGAGCTTGAAGAACAAATTTTGATAAACTAACCAAATGGATTCAAGAAAGAAAACAAAAAGGATTTTATGTGCTTATTAAAGAAATTATTATATGAATTGAAACAATTCCCTAAACAATGGTAAAAAAGATTTGATATCTTCATAACAAGCTATGGAGATAAGAAAAGCAGCTTCTATAATTATGTTCACTATCAAAAGTTAGAACAAGATAGAGTTGTTTACTTATTATTGTATGTTAATGACATTCTAATTGCTAGTCAATTTCGAATGAATGTAAATGAGCTCAAGGACATTTTAAAGACAAAATTTAACATGAATGATTTAGGCTATGAAAGAAAAATTGTAGGAAAGGAAAATTCTAGGAATTTAAATTGTAAGGGATAAAGAAAGAGACTATTATTTCTATCACAGGAAGACTTTATGAAAAAGGTTTAAGATGATAGAATTTAAATCAATATAAACTCCATTAGTAGCTTTTTTCAAACTAAGTGCTTCTCACTAGAAACTGATAAAGACAATTTATATAGAAAGCATTCTATATGCACAAGCTATACGAAGCCTCATGTATGCTATGATTTGCACCAGGCCTGACATATCATTTGTTGTTAGTTTGGTAAGTAAATGTACGAGGAATTTAGGCAAAGTACACTGGAAGGTTGTGAACTGGTCGTTTAAGTACTTAAAGGGCACCGCAAATTATGGCTTGATGTATGTATTCAGATGCTTGATCAGTTGGAAAGCCACTATGTAGCCAATTATGACATTGTCATCTATAAAAACTAAATTTATAGCAACAACTGAGGCTATAAAGAAGGCTTTATGGCTTAAGAGGATTGCGAGTATACTGGTAGCTAATTATGATGTTGTTGATGTGTTATGTGACAATCAAAGTGCCATACATTTGGCCAAAAACCAAATGTACTATAAAGGGACAAAACACATTGACATTAGATACTACTTTATAAGGGGAGGAAATAAACAAGGGTTAAGTAAAGTTGTAAAAGGTTCATACAGATTCAAATCCAACTAACATGTTGACCAAGATAGTACCAACAACCAAGTTCAAAGTTTGTACGAATTTGGTTGGTATTGGTATTGATTCCAACTGAAGAAGAAGATGGAAAATGGAAAAAAGCACTTGGGAATTTTGATTCCAAATGCAAGGTGGAGAAACGTTAAGATTGGATGCATTCAAAATTTTTACAGGTATACTTAGTAAATTTTAATTGAGCTAGCAACTGATGTAAACTTGATGGTTATGATTAGTAAATTGGTTTTTATTGTTAAAGAAGAAACTCAGAAGAAGAAGGTTGGTGGTTGCATCACTTTCAGTGTTAGTTAAAACAAGATTTAGGTCATGAAATTGAGACTTCTTGGAATCATGCGAATACTGTGAATATGTTCTCTCTATTTGAATATTTCTTTTCGCAAATGAATCAAGTTTAAGTGTCATTTCTTCTCATAGATGTAGGCATTGCTGAACCACATTATCCTTGGTGTGTTGTTTTCATTCTCATACATATCTTGATTATTACTTGTTTGATAGTTGTTTTGGGCCAAGTTTAGATCAATTTTAGGGTTCTATATACAACATTAATAATGAGAGATTCTCCCTGAAGTGGTTCATGATGATTGATCTGAGTTGATGGGCGGAAAATCTATTGTCAAATCTAATGATGAAAGAGACCACTGTCCCTTCTTCTACCGTCCTGATGGAAGGTAATGGTCTATCAAAATGTGCAAATGCTGCTATTTTTTCAAACAAACATACCTCTTTAACAAGCTAAACTTACATAGAACTTGGCCTTACTATTAACCATACATATCAGATATATGCAAGTTGAGCATCCGTGCGCCCTGAACAACATATTCCTAAGTATGCAACCATTCTAAATGATTATGGAGTTTATAATACGCATAAACATAAGCAAAGCAATATTACAATACAAACAATAATATTATACTCTCCACAACAGTTTGATTGTTCAACAATAGTAACATAACACTGTCCTTGAGGATTTGATTGTTCTTAATTTGTGCCACTGAAGTAATACTATTTCTCAAATAGTTTCCTTACCCACGCATTGAAGGTTTCAGTGTCTGCTTCATTTTCATCCTCCATCAGAACTCTTGCATCCAGCTTTGATGAGTTGAATTCAAGAGTTCGGGTTTGTCCAGTTTCTTCACAAGAGTATTCATTCTGGAAAGCCCCTTGTGAATTGATCAGGTCATTTACCTGCTCACTGTCACAATGAGAATTCAACAAATCACAACCATTATTAGGACAGTCATAATATGACAATCCCTTTTCTGGATAAACAGGTGACTGCAGATTAGAGAAAGGGTCATTATCCAGAGCATTGTAGCCATCACTACACTGATTTTTTTCTGCAACATGATTTCTATTAGGAACCAACAGTTCATTCCGTGGTAGTACAGAATTCGGGGAAGTATTTTCTGAAACCACCAAATGTTCACTTGATTCACCTTCATCATTGGTTGAAATAGCAGGCTTGTTAGCCTGTTTTCTTTCAAGGCGACAAACAACAAAGTCCTCCTACATGACATGAATTAAAGGACAAAAAACTAATAAATCCACTATTATCAATAATTTCTAGCAAAAGGAGATTTTGAAATTGCATTAACATTGCCAGATTACTGCTGACCAATGTTTTGGAGAAAACAAAATAACAGATTGTTTCATCAAAATAACTCATCTACAAGATAATTTTTCAAGTCACATCAACAATGATTGTAGACCACAATTTCTTACTTATCAACCCCAACTTTAGTTTCAATGAGATTTGGTCCACTAAAAGTTGTAATATAATTGCATAACATGTCCAAATAAAAGAGTTTTCAACACTTTGCCTGTGTAATCATACCATATCTTCATTTTAGTCAACATCTAGCATGCTCACCAACGATTTCACTCTTCATCCAGCAACAAAATCAATCATGAGGAGACACATTATGCATGCTTTCACTAAAATAAACACCAGTACATAAGATTTACTCTGCATAAATCGTTCATCGCTAAGCAAAGGAATGGAGACAACCAGTTCAAACAAAACCAAACAGACAAACGATTCCCAAGAAAACGAACATTATGGGAGTGTCAAAACAAAAATAAATAAGAAAAAAACAAATAAAGTTCATACCTTATAAAGAGGGTCGTCCTCGATTTGAATCTCGTGCATAACCCACTCAGGTTTTGCGTCCTTAGAAATAGGAGAATGAAGGTAGAAAGACAAAATTTTCTTGCTGCCAATCACATCTTTGCTGTTTTTGGCCTTCATCTTAGAACCTTTGCCAGTGATTTTCCAATATCCTGAATTTGTTCTTCTGTGTGCTCGTTTACTCTTGGAATACTTGTAATAAGGTTTACTGTAAAAGTACCAAATTGGTTCCTTAGACTGAATCCCTGAATACCCTGCATCACACAAATTCACATAAAAATTAACAAAAACTTTAGCTCCTGAAAAAAAGGTGGTTGATTGAAATTATAAGCTGTATGTTATTAATTAATATTATAGTTGATACTTACTGGGTAATTCCCAAGGATCAAAGCTATAGAAATCAATCTCCTTAATTGTATCGACAGAGAAATCAGGATCAAGCCTCTTCTTCGTCAGGAGAAGGATGATTTCTTGATTAGATGGTTGGAATCTGAACCCTACGAGACTGTCCATTTCTGATTCAATATACAACAGGGAAAAAGTATAATAAGAGCTAGCAAGATATGTCTGCGCCAACGGGGAGAATTTGCTCTAAAAGATGAAACGAGTGATGGGCGATCGTATCACGTATTTGTATTATAACCAGAAATCATTAACTCATTTAGTTCACTCATTTATTCTCTCCTTGACTAAATTTCCACGCGTTTTGCTACAGTATGAGTAAAGTTGATGTTTCTTAAACGGCGTTAAGCAAACAGTAATGAAGTTGCCTCCCAAGTGGAGGCCATCCCATTCCCTCTTCCTCTGTGATTCTTTTCTTTCTGCGGAGTCACAGACTTTCCCCTCATACGGGCTTTCGATAAATGGACAGTGGAGAGGCGTGACATTACTCCATATTCTGCTCTTCTTTTTTTATTATTATTTTTTTAAAAAATTTCTTTGTACTTTTCTCTCCGATTAATGACCACCAAGAATTGTTTTTACTATAATTGTAAAATATTTACATGGGTAAGATGTTGATGATATAATACGAATCCTGTGAAAGTGATAGATAATATGTAATCATGATTTTTGATAACTAAAGATTTCTCAAATGGAAGATCTGTATTCAACCTGTTACAAAATAAAAAGAAAATTTATATTTTAAATTTAAAAATAAATATATACATAAATTATAAAATTAGACAGCCATAGGGTGATGGGGATGGTTTTGCCACAATGTATAACTAAGGACGGCAAAATCTTCCTAGTACAAGTACCTATTAATACCAATTCTGGGGAGGATATGAGATGTTTTAATGTGTATAGAGTAGATAGGAGAAAAGAGGATTACATATTAAGCGGGATATAGAATTTATATTTTTTTCAAATTTATCTTATTAGACACATACGCGTGCATGTGCATACGTACCTTTTATTTAATTTTTTTCATTTAAAAATTATTATGAATAATAGAGATGTTAGACATGCTTGGTTATCAAGTTATGGTTGTGTGATACTTGAGGCATGAATTTACACAACAAAGATGAGGTGAATTACAGCAATGAAGGCAGTACATAACAATTTGTCTTATTTGCCTCTTTGTCCTTACATTCAGAGTTTCTTTTACATCTTAGTGTAAATACATGTAATGAATAAGCTTGTCATGATTTAGTATTGAAATAAATAAAGTAAAAAAAAAAAACATATACTTCGTTTCTGTCGGCTGCCTTCCATTCACTCCCTTCAACTAGTGACTAGTATGAAAATTATCTAATGAACATTTATTTATTTATTTTATCTTTACAAAATGATAAGTAATAACATTGGTTGCTAAATTTTTCAAACAAGTTTTTGCTGCTATATTTTATAAAAATTCAATTACTAAAATTGATAAATTTTACCATTGTAAAATTCTTATATTTTTTTAGTTTGAAATAAACAACGTAAAAAAAAAAAAAGATATGATTTTTTTTTATTTGAGAATTAGATTCATGACTTAGTTCTATTAGTTAAATATTTTGCTTGGTAGGAACATCTGTACATTAAATCAATAGCATAAAAAAACTTACAAATTTGATATCTTCAATTAAAGTTAATTATCACCACTTCTATCACTTGTTTCACATTAGCCCTAGATATGACCAATAAATTTATCATCTAAATATAAAATAATGGAATACTATAAATTTAATTTACAATTTAGTAATAAACATTTAAATTTAAATTTAACAATATAAATATATTTGTTAATTAAAATAATATTTTATAAATATTTAATAAATATAACTAGTTGTATAAATTATGATAAGTACAAGATTATAAGATAAAATTATGAATTAATACACATATAAAACATATAAATAATAATTATATTACAATAACAACAAGAATAATAATAACTATACTTCAATAAGAGCATCTTAAATTTATAGTGAAAATGAACATTAATGCTTATAAATTAATTTATAAATAAAATAAACTAAAATAATACTATGTTAATGATTGTAATTTAATTTTTTAATTTTATATTACATTCTAAATAATATTATATAAATGTTTATTATATATAAATAAAAAATTGATAATTAATTTTTTAAGTAATTAATTAATTAAAATAAAAAATTATGATAAATACATAAGCAAGGGATGCTTAGAAGAATAAGAATTTCTTAAGAATTCTCTTTTTTCTCCCATTTCTCCAACCAAACATACACTTTTTAAGTAAATCCATCCAAAAGAAATTATTCATAGAACGTATTGTTTTCCATTGAAGATTCAATGTCAACCAAATAATGGAAAACTTTTTTTTCCCCCTTCTCTTTCTCCTTTTCCTTTCCTTTCCTTTCCTTATTTCTTTCCAACATAGCTAAGTGTAGGTCAACCATTCTCATCTCCTTCAACAAGCTGAGCTTACAAATGTTTTATCTATAACATCAAGGTCCAAAATGAAATAATTATTTCCAGAGAAAACAAAGCTAAGAACACAATAAAGCCGCTGGAAGCATTGTCAGACAATGTCAATAGTGGTACTCTCCAGCAGATTTAATTGTGGTTTACACTTGCTATCGAAGAAATAGTCTCCAGCGGTCATGGGAGGATTTTCATTAACCCGCGTATTGGCAAGTTTATGTGTCTTTCTCCCTGCTATCCCCAAAATAATGCACTTTGGTGATTGATTTGATGAGTTGAAGCCGGGAGGTAGGTTGTTTCCAGTTTCTCTAAGAGGGCATTTGTTCTGCGCTGCCCATTTTGAATTAATGTCTTCATGCTTGTTGTCATGGTCAAAATCAAGCACATTATTGTCATTACTAAAGCCATTGGAATATGAGTATGAGCTCCATTCTGGATTTGCTGGGGACTTTAGCACAGAGAAAGAGTTGTGATCCAGCAAATTACACAGCAAGAAACTGCATCATCTTCTGTATTAATTGGCAACTGCAGGGCAGGCAAAGAGTTGTAATTCAGCCCATTACAGCCCTACAGTGCATCAAATTGTGCACATCGCAAAGATACTCTCTGAAAAACCAGAGGGGAAGAAATGTCAGTTCCTAGAAATGTTTCTCATGCACAAGATATATTAGTTAAACATACGAACTTGTTTATACTGGATAATATTTATCACCACTAAAAGTCTATATTTTGCAATTTGATCTCTGAAATCAGATACCAATTGGTGACTCGATAGCTCTTTATATTCTACCTGAGATGAATATCATGAAAATACAAGTGTTGCTTCTGAAAATACGTTTCTGATGGAAATTAGATGTTAATTGATATTGAAAAATCGATTTTAAAGCATGTTTTTTCTCTCCCATGTAAAAGTACTTTCAGCAACAAGATTTCTAGAATGAGAAGACAAATGGTGACTTGGTTGAAATTGAAGTTCATCCTGAAAAATTAGAACATTGGCAAAATTGCATTAAATCAACTCTAAAAAGACATGTTTTCTATCCCCTTTGGAAAAATATTTTCAGCAACATAATTTCTGTAATCATAACTCACATTGAAATAGTGAATGGGTAAATATTCACGTTCCACCTAAAATTAAGGACCATTGAGAAAGTAAACATTAGTACCGCAAATGTTTCTAAACCACTTCATTTGTGAGTTGATATTGGTAACTGTCCACAAGTCATTTTCTTTCTCACCCTGGAAAGAATATTTTCTGAAACATGATTTCTGTAATCAGAAGTCAAAATTTGACTTGATTCTTGATATTCTACTTGATGTCAAGACCATAAACAAAAAAGCATTAATTCTTAGATATGTCAATCATCCACTACATGTGTAAGTTGATATTGAAAAGTGATTATGAGTTCTCACTCCTGGAAATATTTTTTCTGCAGCATCATTTCTAGAATTAGAAGCTGATCTGGTGGTAGCTGCCATTCTTCCTTAAATAAAATCCATCAACTGAATTTTTTTTTTATGCACTGAATGTGTAAACTGACATTAAAAACAGCCCATAAGGTACTTTTTTTTTTCCTCACCATTGAAAAAATATTTTCTACAACATGATTTATGTTATTGAAAGTCATATCTGCTAGTTCTTCATACGCAACATTTATGAATGGATATTGACAATTGAGCATAAATTGTGCTTTTTCTCTCTCCTTGAACAGGTTTTTTCTAGCACATGATTTCTATAATCAAAATGCAAATGGTGACCTGTTAGTAGTTGACGTTCTATCTGAAATAAAATGGCAAAGAAGTATTAATTTCCGATTTGATTCTCATAAACTACATCTACATGTATAACTTAATATCGAAACTGCACTTAAAGCATAAGCTCTTTCTCACCCTCGGAAAGCCATTTTCTATTTTAAAAAATTATATGAAATAATTAATTTAATCTATATTATATTTTTTAATGATTATAGATTAAATAAGAAAGTAATTAGAAAACTTGGCCTTAGACAAGGAGTTACGCGTTGCATTGGCGAATCTCTTTTAACTCTAAGATAAAACCCTAGCTCACAGCCATTCTTCTTTGATGACCACAATCACCAAGAAAATAAAAATACTAAATCTTTGCAGTATAGATGCAAGAAAATAAAGAATGCAATTTAGAAAGAATAAAAGATAGTAGGAAAAGTAAGGTTTATTTTGCACAAGCAGAAAACACCTGTATATAGTATTGTTTGGTCTTATATATTAAAGTAAAAAATTAAAACCAATTTAAGTTTAAAAGATTTATAACTCATTAAATCATTAGGATATGTTCATAATATTAATGTTAGAAAGTCATGCAGTGTGGATTGTTTCTATCCATTAAACATCTTTCATGGGGTTTCCAATCATTGAGGTTGGATTACTTCCCTAGGTGACTTCCTTTGTGAGCTTAGGCCTATCTTCCTCGACAATTCTTAAACGACTTTCTTTGAAAGTCCTTTTGTTAATTGATCAGCTGTATTCAACTCTAATTTTATAAAATCTAAAGTTATAACAGTATTCTTAATTAAGTTTTTTAACAATTTATGTCTCACCTTAATATGCCTATTCATCTTCTCATTCATATGAGATTGCTTTATCAAATTTATAATAGCTTTACAATCGCAATGTATAGGAATAAAAAAAAACTACAATAAAAATTTCAAACAAAAGACTCTTGTTCATTCAGCATCTTTACAAGTAGTAAAATTTGCGTTGTAAACTTTTATGTACAATAGAAAAATTTTGCGTTGGAATTGATATAATGACAAATATAAAGTAACTTATTTAGATAAAAATTGGTACCTATCGACTTTGCAAAAATAGTATAAATTTTGATGAGATATATTCTATGGATTGGCATTAAAATGCTATATGTATTGTGATATGAATGTGATATAGTTTCAATATATCAAATAAGATTTTGACAAGATACCCTAATAAATATCAACTAGAAGAATATGTATTGCATCTATTTCACAAAAATCATATATTAAGAATGAACATAGTATATTAATAATTTTGTGTAAATAAATTTTTATCTAAATAAGAATATAACAATGAAAAATCCTATATAGTAAGGATACTAGGCTTAGGAGTGCTGACCTACCTACGAACAGTAAATAAATGGATAAATTTTTAATTTTTTCAACGACAATAATTTAAATATTTATGAATATAAATTTATTTCAATACTTTTTGATAAAATAAACTTAAATATTTAATTATTTTATAAATTTAAATTTATGAATTGTTTAATAAATATAGATTTAAAAATATTGGAGTGAGAGTGAATTTGAAAGAAAATGTAATTTGAAAATTTTGTATGTTACTTGTGGATGGATGAATTGTAATGAGATGATTTTGTATGATTTGATGATTATGATGTAGAGATAAGATTATGATTTTATGATTTAAGACTTGGTATAAGTGCCCAATTGCATGTTTGTTTGTGCACAAATATTGATATATATATATATATATTTTTTGATATATACGTATTTCTACTCTTACTAAAGAAAAGAGTAAGGAAGAGGTTATCTATTTTTGCCTTTATCACCTCATATGAGATAAAAGAGATATTACTACTAAATATAGTTAATGTCTAAAACTACACTTCTTAACTAAACTAACACTTACGAATAAGTTCATTGACTTGATTTTATATGAGTATTGAAATAACTCATTAGTAGATTTTAAGATATTAATTAAAGGACCACCAGTAGATATCTCGGGGGATAATTTTCAAGCGAGCCCAAATTTATTTTGCTTGATCATCCACTAATGTTATATGGGAATATTTTTCAATGACTTATTTGAATATACATAAATGATTGAAATGTTATTAATTGTTGTATTTACAAAATATAATACTTTTACTCTTATATTAAAATTTTAATTTATTATCGTTCATTTAGTTATTAAGTGCATTACTCACATTTTTTTTTTTAAAAAAATATTTTTAGATTTAACATGCTTCTAGAAGATCTTCATTAAACATCTCTAATGAAGAGTTTATGGCTTATATTTTTCATTGGAGACTTTTTTTGGTATATAATGCTCTTCACTGATATGTAGATATTTTATAGAAGAGATCTCAAAGAATTTTGTGGAGATACTCAGTATGTAGAATATTAAATTTGTATATTAAAAACCTTACAAGTTCATGTGGAATACTAGTGGTAGGCGTACTTTATAAGTATATGGTTGTTGTTACGTACTCGAATCAGTGGATTAAGATGTAAGATAATATTTTTTATTTTTTTATTCCTTTAGAATTTTGCTTTACTTGTTGTAATAAAAATAGTTTTGAAGATTATTTTGAATTTTCTCATATTTATTCATGGATAAAAATTGAAGAAATATCATAACAATCCAAGTATCGATACACTTTTTGGGTTTAAATAAAACATTTTTGATAATAATTTCTTCAAAACTTAATGCTCTTTAAGATTGTCAACTATTACAAGCCTAAAGTCGCACCAAAATGCATTAGGGTGGATTATACTTGACAAAAAGGGAATTCATCTTTCTATTTTCATACATGGGATTTATTTTGAGGAAAATGTTAAGCCCTTTAGAGAAATGCAAATAAAAATTATTCCTAATATGAAAGAAGCAATGAGAAATGAAGTCATTAAGCTTTAAGATAATGGAATCATTTATTCTATTTTTCTAGCTATTAGGCAAGACCTATGCAAGTTGTATCTAAAAAATCTAGAGTTATTATAGTAAAAAATAAATTAATGAGTTAATTTTAATCAAAATTATTACTGGTTGTTACATATGCATTGACTATAGAAACTTTGATTTGATTGACAACTAGGAAAAACTATTTCGCTTTTAACTTTCATCAAGCAAATTTTGGAAATTATTGTGGTGTTATAAATTTTATTACTTCCTGAGTGAATATTTTGAGTACAATCAAATTACAATTACACCTATAGACCAAAGAAACTTACTTTTACATGTACTTTTGGTACTATTTTTTTAGTCATATAATGACGTATGGATTATGTAATGCATTAGTTACATCTTTAAAATATGCATGGTTGGCACTTTTAGTGACTTGGTTGAATATTTTCTTAAAGTTTTCATGGATGATTTTTTTTTTTTAATATTTGGTGACCCATTTGATGATTGTTTATCTATTTTGGAAAAGTTTTTAACTAGATGTGAAAATAAGAATCTCTTGATTAATTGAGAAAAATATCATTTGATTGTAACAAATAATATTGTACTTGGTCACATTATTTCATCAAAAGAAATTACGGTAGACAAGGTTTAAATCCAGTTAGTTTTTAATTTGCTAACACCTATTATGATCTAGTCTAATTAATATAACATTATCTACTTTGGCAACTCAGGTGGCATAATGGGCCTAGTTCTAATTCTTTATAATTTTATTTCTAACACCTAAAATTTCAAATCCAGGGCCTAAAAAGTCTCATAATAGTTAAGAAAGTTAAAGTATTTACAAGACATGTCCTAGGCTCACTCCCAATCAATATGAGATTTCACAACATTATGTTCATAAATGATGTTAAATAATTCTTAAGACATGTTGATTTTTATAGAATATTTATCAAATTTTTTAGTGCAATATCTAGTCCATTTTGTAACCTCCTAACAAAAGACAATGTTTTAACTGGACCGAAAATTGTAAAGAAGCCTTTTATAATCTTAAATGGATACTTACTTTTGCTTTTATTGTATAGCCTCCTAATTGGAATTTGCCTTTTAAAATCATGTATGATGCTAATGATTATTTTACTGAAGTTTTATCAAGGCAAAGAAAATATAACAAACCATATGTCATCTTTTTTGCAAGTAAAACTGTAAATAATATTGAATTCAATTACTCAACCATTGAAAAATAATTACTTACAGTGGTGTATGAATTAGAAAATTTAAATCTTATCTTATTGGTACACCACTTGCTATTTTTAGTGATGAATCCTTTGAATCTATACCAATCAATAATACTTTCATTGGTGAGCAATTTTTGAGTATTTCAACTTTACCTTGGTTCATGTATATTGCTAGTTTTCTTTTTAAAGGTTTTGGAATGGAATATGCAAGACAAGAAGAAATTTCTAAAAAAGGTACCCAATTTCTTTTGGGATGATTGATAGCTTTTCAAATATTGTTTTGATCAAGTCATAAAGAGATATGTTCCTAACAATGAAATTTACAATACATTTCTTTTTATCATTTCGAAACATGTCATTATCACTTATCTTAATGAAAATTGCTTCTTATAATATGGAATTTTGTTAGGTCACTTAGTTCAAAGACATGGATGCATTTTGAATATTGGATGGGATAGCTAATAAAAATAAGATACATTAAATCCCTCTCTTAATCATTGAAATATTTGATTGTCGAGACATTAATTTCATTAGTCTTTTTTCCCCTATATTTTAGTTAGAGTTGACTATGTTTTCAAATGGGTAGAAGTGAGTTCTTCAAAAAATAATGGCTGCAAAAATGTTTGAAATTTTCAAAAGAAAATATTTTGTTACAATTTAAAATACTTCGAATTGGTATAAGTGATGCAGGTTGACACTTTTGCAATAGATCTTTTAAGGCTCTAATGTAAATATATGGAATTACTTATAAAATGTCTACCTTGTATCACTCAAACACAAATAGATAAATTGAACTTGTCAACAGAGAGATTAATCACATCTTAGAAAAAAATAGTGAATATAAGTCATTAAGATTATTCATCATAAGTAACTAATACATTTTAGATTTAATGTACAACTTACAAAATAGTTTTTGGTATGTCTCCTTATAGACTTGTTTTTGAAAAGCTTATCATTTGCGAATTGAATTGAAACATAAAGCAATGAAAATGTTCAATTTTAGTTTAGACAAAGTTAGCTCATTAAGAAAATTTCAATTGAATAAATTTGAAGAAATTAGAGATAAAGCTTATGATAATCTTAGAATTTACAAAAGAAAAAAAAAGAATGAGGGTATTCTATGACAAATATATTGTTAGAAAAAAGTTTAACCTTCATAAAAATTATTTTGTATAATTCTAGATTAAATTTATTTTTTTAAAAATTTTTTTTTCAAAATGTACATACCTTTTCATTATCAAGATAGTTTACCCACATAAAGCGATAGAAATTGAAATCCAAAAAGTGGTGATTTTTTTTAAGATTAATGGACATTTTATAAAACCATTCTCTAAAAATTTCAATAATAAACAAGAGTATATCATGTTTGTTGAGCTTATTTACAAAGACTAATAGATATATTTTTCTAGATTAAATATACTTTTTCAAAAACTTTATTCAAAATGTATATGTTTTTTCATTGTCAAGATAGTTTACCTACATAGATCGGTAGAAATTGAAATCTAGAAAATGATAATTTTTTAAAGATTCATGGACATTTCATAAAACTATTCTCTAAAAATTGTAATAATGAACAAAGTAATCATGTTTGTTGAGCCTATTTACAGAGACTAATGTATATATTTTCTATTTATTTCTTGCATCTATTTTATTTATTTATTATATTCTCATTGTGCTTATTGTTATTATTTTTGTGTGTTTTAGCTCTTTTTTCTTTTTTTTTTTTGTTTTTGTTTTTGTTTTTATTTTTGTTGCCGTTGTTGTTGCTTTTCTTCTTCTTTGTTTTAAGTTGCTTTCCTAATTAAGTGGTAGATCTCTTATTTATTTGTTTCATGCATGCCTAGCTACGTAAGAACCATTTTGCTATTAAAAAAAAAAAGCAAAAACATTATAAATTTGTCATATGTGTGCATGATGAACTTGTAACAAGTAGTATGACTCTTTAAAAGTGATATCTATAAATTAAAAAGATAAAATACAATTCATAAAAGATAAGTTGGGCAAAAAATCTTTGAACAATATTTGTTGACTTTTCATAAGCATTGTATTGGATATGTGCGAATTACAATTTTTTAATTTATGGACATAATTTTGAAAAGAATACAAATGTTATAGTCTCAAGAATCTAACTTTAAATGACATTACTTTCCAATTTATAACAAAATTTGATGAAAAACCTATCATTAATTTATAAAAGGTGTTTAGGCCTTTACTACATGCAAAAGCGAAGTTGTGAGCCACAATCAAAATTACCTATAAATATGCATGCTTAGCATATTTCTAGTAAAATTTAGCAAAGGATGCTTACATGATCAACATCTCATTAAATTTATAAATACAAATAATTTTTTTTTTTGTATACTTCAAAATATAATCTTATTCCAACAATCTTCTATAAGCCATAAGTTTGTTAAAGCTAAGGCCAAAAATGCCTTTTAAGTTGCAACATTCACAATTGTACTTACTATTCTTCAAATGTTATTCTTTAAATTTCTTTACCTTCCTAGCTTAGACTTAAAGAAAGGAATTAACAAGTTAGTGCCCAAGATAGTGTGCCCTATGAATAGCTTGTAAACGTGTCTTAATTGTCAACTAATTTCACAACAAAAAGGTTTACCTTGTTGTATGAGTTCATCCCTCAAAAAAGCTCTCAACAAAGTAAACCAAGGCCAATTTCACACATCTTAATCATCTAGCACATTGAAGCTTGTGCCTTTAGTAAACTTACCAAATTGTTATTGTTTAGTACTTGGTACTTTAAGAAAGAACTTGTCACGAAGTTGAGGTGTCTTTTTCATATTTTTTTAAAATCTCTCTCTTTTAAGTGATTATTGAAATTGAGCCCATAAGTTACTTCAAATTCTATTTTCTACAAATAAATTAGCATATTAGATACTAAAAATCACAATTATTGCTCAGTCTTTTGTCCTATTACATGAACTTCCTTTTAGCAACACCTTTTGCATTAACATAATAAAAAAATTTTTTTTACATCATAAAAACCTTCTAAAATATAATTGTGCCAATAATTTCAATAGGCTTCAGTTAACTTCTATCTTATATTTTGTAACACCTATATATAAAACAAGGAAGTCCCTACATCAACAAAAAAAAAAATTCTTCTTTTTATCTTAAATATCCTATTAATATTATGGCTTAGTATTACCATTACTATTGTGCATAATATAGAAAAAAAAATAATTTAACAACCATGTAATAGTAAGAAAAATTAGTCTAAATAAAAGAAAATATTTCTTTGATGATGTATAATACATCTTTAAGAAAATATTTCTCAAATAACATTTTACTATTACGTACAAAAATACACACAACATCTTTAATAAAAGTCAACTAGAGAGAAGTGATAATGTATTATTTCTTTGATGAATTTCATCAAGAAAAAGCATAATAATGGCCTAAAAAAACCATTTCTTACTCGATTCTTTGTAATAGTCATAAAAAACCACCAAAATTGATATATTAATTCAGCCTACTCTATAATTGATCATATATCTACATTAATAGTACAAATTTGCTCAAAATGTATCTTCAATCATGTAAATTTTTTTAAGCCTATCTATGTTTTTAACTGTAAGAGCTAAATACAAAATTTATTTATCTCAGTCTTTAGCTCTCTTCTTTTGGGCAATGTATTTTTTATTTTTTTATTTATTTTGCTTGCCTTAGGTACGATGGCATTTGAATAGAGAGATGGAATGAAGCAAAATGTGCAATAGCCACAAAATCGTTAAAGAAAAAAGATAAATTTTTTAAAATAATTTTGTTTTAACATTCTTTTATATATATAACCCACTTTAAAAACTTCTTACCAAAATAATTTATTTTAATGATTTTATTCTCATAAATAAATTATATTAATAATTTTACCTCCATAAATTTACCACTCGTTTATCATTTTTTTACCTTTTTTCACTTTCTTCTTCACTTTTTTCACCTCCAAAAACACATACAGGTTGACAAATTTCAATATTAATAAAAATAACAGAAGTTAGTTTTACTTATATTGTTAATTTTTGTTATATTAATGAGTTTAAAAATACTTGTAAGTAGTAGTTTATATTTAGTTAGTAATGTTTGTATTTGGCTTGATAATTCTAGAAAATAATAGTTAAAATATGTAAATCTTATAAGTTATATGTGTACATTGTTGAAAAAAATTAGAAAGGGGGAAGATTTTAGTGGTTTTTGTCGAAAAATGTGGCCAAAGAAATGCAAAAACAGAAAAATTTGACAAAATAATGGCAACATACAGGGTCATAAGACTCACGCGCCTCATGATGAAGACTCATGAGTAATTTATTATATATAGCACATTTACTTTAAATTATTCAGCCAAATGGCACATATAGGGGTAGTTTGTTTATAAGTCGGACTTCTGAGGTATAAACTCGAGTGGAATACTCTTGCACATAAGTAGAATTATTAATGTAATGCTACTTAAATTTTTCAATCACTAAGTAATGCATTGATATCTCATTCAAACATATGTGTCCATTTGTTGTAGTATACACAGTCAGATTATTCGCTTATGTTACCACCTTAACACATACTCACGCCTTATTATTCTCCAATTCAATCTACACATTATTGGCCTATACCCTTACAACATTATTCTCCCATCATTGATTGCATCAGTATTCTCTGATGCCATCGCCACATTATGCTCTTGCATCATTACATCAGTATTCACCCATGCCTTATTCATATTATTCTCTTACACTGTCACATTATTATTCACCCATGCCACTGCCTCATTAAGACGATGACTTTAGAAGGGGTGTGATGGATTAATTGGAGGCGTTAAGTTCACATTAATGCGAGATGAGAGATAACATCCAACGGGTTGAACATAATGTGATGGATCGATTTGAGGCATTAA
>CP135561.1:4989767-5043674 GCA_032401905.1 Swietenia macrophylla | reverse complement strand
ATTATCTTAAGTAAAAACAAAATTATATTACTTTAAATAAATGTTACAAATAAATTAATCAAATATGTTTAGGTAAATTTTTTATTTTGAATAAATTATACCATTTTATTTTAATTATTTTTATAATAATTTAGGGGTATATTACTTATTTTTAGGATTTAAGATAAAATTATAATATGAGTTATTAAAATTTATTTGTATACATTTAAAATTTTTGATAATTAAAATTTTAAAAAATATTTTTATTAAAAAATTATATGAAATTAAATAACAATTGTCTGCTAATCTACAACCATAGGTAGACACAAGATTATATTTTAATTTTTCAACGTTAGGGGGATATTTATTGAGTGTTAATGGTGCTACACCTAAATTCTCAGCCATAGGGCCTAACTATAGTGGTAAAATGTGATGTGCGTTATTTTTATATAATTTTATTATACTTTGAATCTTGATATTTTGTTAATTTATACTGTCCTTTATTTGTTTTTGGTATATTTTTATTTATTTTTATACAAGAAAAAATAAATTCATAAAAGAATGAAATTTAGAGTGAAAAATATGTTTTGGAGCACATGAAAGGGCACTGAACAGAATGCCCAACGTCATGGCTCCAACTTCCCAATGTTGAAATGCTACTACGATATCTTTGTTACAGTACTTGCTACAATGATTTTAAAAGACTTGAAAATAATAGCTTCAACATTATGCCGCCAAAATTCAAGATCGCAACGCTAGGTCGAAAAGTTATAATATACAAAATAAGGATAAAATAAAAATTTGTGCTTTTTAATAAGATATAAATAAATTATTTTAGAAAACTACAAGGGTGAGTGGGGTGGGGAGGCAGCACGAAAGTAGCCAAAGGAAAGAGAAAAAGAGAAAAAGAAGAAGAATTTGAAGAGTTTGAGAAAAAAAGAGAAATCTCATCATTTTGGCTTGCTATTCAAATTTGAATTCTTTCTTTCTTTACTTTTTATTGTTAAAGATGTCCAATTTAATGATTAGATTGCTATTTTCTTTTATTATGAACTAAATTTGTTTTCTAAGGTTATAATGTAGCAACTATCATGTTATAACTTTTATTTATGTAATGTAATTGAAATTTATTTTCATTGATTGAGCATTCTACACTACTCTTAATATTTTTAGATAATCAGTCATTATTTAGATGATTTGAAATTAACAATCAAACTCTAAAAAAGGATATTTATGATTTAGTTTTTTTATTAAATGCCATAAGGTTCATGTAAGATAAAAATATACTTGCATACTTTATGTAATTGATGCGTAGAACTATAATGTTTAATGTGTTTCTGACTATTCTAATTTATATAGGAATATAGTAAATTAATATTTTAAAACAGTTCGGTTATAACTCTAAAAAATATTAACGAATAATTATGATATGCTTCATCATCAATCATGAATTTAGATTTCTGTTACTAAGAACAAATGGAATCTTAAAGGATAAGTCAAATACTTTGAAACTCTCTCTTTCGTTGTTCTCAACATATCTTTATTTGTTTTAATTTAGTGTTTAGTTAATTGTACCATAAATTATTTTTTTATTCAACTCATTCAGGTAAAACTATGCTAGATTAATTTGGTAGTTAGATCATAAATATCAATTCTCCTAATAATGATACTCACTCATTACTTTATTACTTGTTTATAATAATATACACTTATGTTTGTATATTTTTATAACAAGGTGACTAAGGGGCTCGATCTTGTAAACAAAGGACAAGTCCCTATGAAACTAACTATAAACCTCAAGCTTATGATCAAGTAAATAAAAAGCCCAATCTAATAACATCATGCCTAATTGATAACACTAAGTGCATTACCTTAAAAGGGAGACCATGTCTTCAAATGGATAAGGTTGATCTCAAAAGTAAATGATGCCACTACTTAACTCATATGAAAAAGAAAAATGGTTATTTAGTTAGAAACTCGTAGTTACTTGTTGAGAGCAAGCATATGATCTCAAAAATGAAATAATAGTCAAGTTCTCAAGCATTTACAAATAGAAGATAACATTTAAAACACTCTATTGTTAGTTTTATATAAGAGAAAGTGAATGTAGCATGATTTTTAAAAGTCATTAATTTTATGTGGCATTAGTACTTTGACATTTGTCAAAAAGTTTACCCCAATATTAGTCAAATCACAATACTTAGATTAAAAGCCTAAATTTTTAATAAAAGGGTAAGTTAAATTAATTTTGTGAAGATTCTTTACTTTGAAAGCTTCTCTATACCATATATAAATTTTGATAACTAACTAGAGAATTGGATGATTTTCGCTAGTAAACTCGTTAGGCTCTTTAGTTATACTCTATTTTGCTGAAAAAAGATAAAGCTAGACACTTAATTACATATCCATATAAACTAGTTGAGCAAAAAATTGCATCAACAGAAATAATTAGACTAAATTACTATTATTATTATTATTATTATTATAAAAATTATCACATACCTATTATGAGGTTTTTGAAAAGTTTTGTAAATATTCATACTTGCAACTTGTATCAATGAAATATATGAAAGAATATGGGATAATGAATTTTGATTTCTATATTCATAATGTAAAAGAGAACCTCATTTAATAGTTACAAGAGGATGGCTAAATAAGGTACTTATTTATCATAAGTACAAATATTCTATAACAAATATATCCCACATATAATATATTTAG
This sequence comes from Swietenia macrophylla, assembly GCA_032401905.1. NCBI lineage: Eukaryota > Viridiplantae > Streptophyta > Magnoliopsida > Sapindales > Meliaceae > Swietenia > Swietenia macrophylla. The sequence goes on along the minus strand of CP135561.1, from coordinate 5,040,974 downwards.
CATTAATATATTTAACTTATTTGGGCATAAATTCAGGATATGCTATTACAAATATATTATAAATATAATATATTTAACATCCCAAAAAATGCAAGATGGCATGAAGACCATGAGTTGAAGTTTGGAAATGAGATCATGTAAGCAGCATAAAGGATAAGATTTGGTGAGCATAATAGCAAGTTGGTAAGATATAGATTATAATTGTATGGTATTGAAACGAAAATGATAATGAGCAAAGAAGAGTGCCAGTGAGCTATATGGCATCCATATTAATAAGTAGCCATCGAAGGTAAATAAGCTCAGAAGTAATGTTAGTTAAAGCATGAAATTTAACTTTAGTGGTCCAACAGGCAACAAGAAATTAATGATTAGTAAGATCACTAACCCAATCATCATTAACATAGGCTTGTAAAGCTATGAGCATGGATGTGAAAAACTAAAGGTCATTGAACAAGGTTCCTTGGACATAGCAAAGAATCCAAAAGGCAACAACATAATCAATAAAAGTGGGGAGAACTCATAAGTCTACAGACAAGATATACAACATAAGCAATCCTAATGTAAAATTTGTACAAAAGTTTTTTGAAACTATTTAGATGCATTACATTTTTATTAATGATACTTTTATATATATTATGCATATAAAAGTATTAAACTAAACATATGTTCATTTAATCGGTATTTAATTAAGGCACATAATGTTACAAATATTTTTATGTATTATTTACTTAATTTTATAATTTTATTTTTGTTATACAAAGTTAGGAATCATTAAAACCTTAGGAAATAACATAATTGGATTTCTTAAGGTTAAATTGGTAACTTGGTAGAAATTTTTTTCTTTAATTGCATGCTTTAAATTTTTCATAACTTAGTAAGGTTATTTTTTATTTTTCTCTCATTAAATTAAGGATAAATTTGTAATTTCATAACTTATTAAGTCAGAAAACAAATTGTATATTGATATTTAGGTCCAAATTAATATATTTGATGGAGATAAAGTAAATTAAGAGATTTTTCTATAAAATCTCTATGTGGTTGAATTTCTCCTCCATTTTATCTTCTCCAAACTTCTCTAAGCTTCCACTATTTTTTAGCATCTTCCTCCTTCATTTCTTTCACCATCCACCATTGATGACCTACCAAAATACCTTAGAAAAATTGTAGAGAAATTCAAGAAAGGAGATTTTAAGCTTAGGAAGCTTGTGGTAAGTTTTTTGATTATTATTTATGCTTAGAATCAAATTAGAAACTAATAGAAAGCATGTTATAATTTTTAATTTTAGAACCCTAGGAAATTGAAAAGCTAGTATATATATGTATATTTTTTTAGTTTGACTATATAATGAATTTGATGCTTATATAAATATATATTAAAGAATGACTTATGTTAAGATGTGTATGTGAAAATATCTTGATATTTAAATGAATGTGAATTTATATTTAGATATAAGAAGAAATAAATTTAGTGATATATATGTAGGTTACATGTATGACTAGAGTTTAGTTAATTTATTTAAAATGATTCCTAAGCCATATTAAATAATTTTAATGCACGAGAATAAAATCAAATAGATGTTTAAGGTGTATAAAAAAGGCGTGATATAAATTTGTATTAAATTTTATGAGTTATAAATTTTAGAAAATTTTAACTAGATGTGACCAAAATTTAAGATTTATAATTATTTTGATCCTAAGATTTAAAATATATTTATACGTTTTTAAAATTAAGATAACATATATAGTTGGTCACCATCATGTGTTTAAAAGATTGGCATATCATGTGTAAAAGGTTAAGAGTTAATTAGGTGACAATTTGGTAAGAAATGGAAGTAACCATTGTAAGTGTAGTATTTATGTGTAACATATTTTAGTACAATGAATAAATTTATGGATTAATATTATTGTCTCGATAAATATCGACTAGAAACATATGCATCACATATGTTACATCAAGGTTATATTTTTATATTTTTAGTATATTAATACCATGTATATACAAATATTATTTAGGACCTACTACAACATAAAGAGATCCTACACACTAAGAAAATTGATTTTGTGAATGATTACTCTTTGTGAATTGCTAGTAAATGATAAATTTTTAAATATTTTCAATGACATGAATTTAAATATTTTATGAATATAAGTTTACTTTTAATACTTTTCGATAAAATAAATTAAAAATTTTAATTATTTTATGAAATTAGGATTTAGAATGCTTTATGAATATAAATTTAAAAATGTTGAAGTAAAAGTAAATTTATTAGAAAATATAATTTGGGAATTTGTGTGCGAAATCTATGGATATATGGTTTGATGTATGTGAAGTGGAGAGGAATTTATGACTTCATAATTTGTGATTATAGTGTAAGCACTAGATTATGAGTGCATCTGTGCACAAATTTATACTTACTTTTATATGTACGAATTTTTGCCCTTACTAGAGAAAGGGGTAAGGGAAATGTTACCTATTTTTGTTTTATCGCCTGATGCGGGATAAAGGAAAAGCTATTACAGTGTATAGTTGGTGTTTGATACTGTATCTCTTATTTAGGTTAACGCTAACAAGTAGACTCATTGACTTGATTTTTATATGATTATGTGAAATAATTCATTAACAAGTCTCGATATGTCCACTAAAGGTGCATTGAGAGATGTTTCAAAAGATAATTTTTATACGAGTCTAGATTTTTACTAAATAATCTATAAATGTTATATGAAAATATTTTTTGATGAATTATTTGAATATAATTAAATAGCAGAGAAATATTATGAATTTTTATATTTTTAAATATAATACTCTTACTCTTCTGTTGAAATTTTAATTCACTATCATTTATCTATTTATTGATTTATTACTCACTCTTTTATTTTTTAAAAATATTTTCAAATTAGATAGCTTCGAGAAGGCCATAGTTCATATTCTAGATAGTAAACTTTGTGACGAGTATTTTGTCCAAAAATCATTTAGATTATATTATTCTCTGTGACTATATAAAGAAATATTATAGAAGAAATCCAAAAATTTTATAACATTACTTGGTTGCTTAAAATATTTTATTTGTTATTATTATATATATGTTATATGATTTTAGATATATGATATACTATAGGCTTTACATATTCATGTGAGTTATCAATGGAAGGTAATTTTTGCGAGTGTGTGGCGATTGTTACGTTTTTGAATTTATGAATCAAAACGTGCCAATTAAGGCAAGGGACAAAGAGTCATATTTACTATAGGGTCACCATTAGTAGCAAGAAGCTTGACATTAGAGTCTAAAAGACTAGTAGTAGTCTTCTTATTTATGAGGCTAATTTTGGAGAGAAGATCTTAAGCATACTTAGGTTGAGGGAGATAACAACCAATGCACGTAAATCTTTCATCTAAAATTCTAACTTAAAAACTCTAAAGAGAACACATGCTTGTAACATCATCTTCTACAATGATCATGTCATTAACATGAAGAAATAAAATAACACTTAGTTATGTATTTTGAGTAAAGAGAATAGAATCATGTTATTAGAGTTGAACCTTATTGAGAAATAACATAAGTGAACTTGGAAAACTAAGGTCAAGGTACCTACTTCAGACCATAAAGACCTCATTGAAATTAGCAAACGTTACGTAAATGATGTTCATAACTAAAAGATGATTTCATGTAAACTTCTTTTGCAAGATAACAACTCAAAATGGTATTCTTGACATCCACTTAAAATAATTGCTAGTGACGAATCGATGCATCAACAAGTAAAAATTGAATAAAGGTAAGTCAAGCAATAATTATAAAAGTTTCCTTGTAATTAATAATGTACTCTTGAATGAACCATTTTACGACAAATTGAGTATTATATTATTTGATAGATCCATCTACCTGAGTTTTAATTTGGTAAATCCACTTGCATCAGACAAGAATCATCATCAAGATAAGTCTGCCACATCTGAGGTATATATGCGATGTGTGGGAGATATTTAGTTCTTATATCAAAACTTTTTACTAAAGAGGGTTAACATTGACCTTCTAATAAGCTTGGGGTTTGTAAAAGGAGAATAAAGCATAATAAACATAATAATCATGAAGGTATAAAAGAGGAGCACGTATTCTGTCATAATAACAAAGGTCAACTATAGAAAAGCCCTGTAAGGGTGGACAAATTTAGTTTGAACTAGTTTATATTCAAAATTTAAATCGATCTAAAATTGTTGATTTTTGTTTTAATCAAATCCAATTTAATAGTAAGGCTCAAACATTTCTAATTTAAACTGACAATTGTTAGTTTAGATCAGTTTGAATTATCAACTTGGGCTTAAGTCTAAAATATTGTTATCTATAATAAAATATAATTTTTCACAATAAGCTATGTCATATCATCAATTAATAGTAAAGCTTTATAATCTTATTATTATATTAAAAGACAACTCAAGCAATCATTTTTCTATGGAAGTTAAATAACAACTACAACAAATGATTTTTCAAAGTAAACAAAATTATAAAAATAAAAATATCAACCACTTTTGTGAAAATTTGCAGAGCCTGATGTAGCATATAAAGTATTAACATCTAGGTAACAACTTCACACTATACCTTTATGACCTTCAAAGGTACCAATCCAATCTCTAGTCTCTTTATTTCTCAACAATATACTAAAATCTATATTTTAAATAACATAGCAAAACGATAATAAAACAACACTTTTCTAAAAATATTTCAAATAAATATAAAAAAAATTAAACGAATTAAAATCACTAGTAAATGATAATCTCAACAATTTTCATAAGCACCATAACAAAGAATCTCCAAAACATTTCTGCAAAAGCAAAACTATAATAATTTAATAACACAGAATCTAAATCTAAGAAATTTAAACCAATATTCAATAGTCAACACCATGAAATTTAGACAAATTTGTGAGAACCTTCTCAATACTCCTTTGACATTGATTTTTTAGCATTTACATAAGCACAAACAATAAAATAAGTTATTTAACCACTTTAAGTAAATTTAAATAAAAATATATAGTTAATACATCTTATTACATGTCTCCACTTATTTATATATTTCAAAATCACTGAGGGTGATGATAACACTTTTACATCATGCTTCTTAAGATACTTTTCTAACATACCAAAAGCTTTCAGCTATTGTTGCATGCATATCAAATCTTTAATTATTTTTGGAGTTAATGAACTCCAAAATGTACAGTATACACCTTTCACTATTAAATGCTGATTTTGAAGCCACAGGGGACACATGAATTGCAAGCACATCCCTTACAACTTTGGATGCAATCCAAAGCCTTCCACTATTCTCCTTCCACCAACTCAAAATAACAAAATTTTCATCATTTTCATCCGCTCAAAGTTCAAACAAATAGTTCTCCACCTCATTTATTAATCAAGACTATCTTTCTTCATTTTTAATTGTTTAAACTAAGTCTTAGTTTCCAAAAATTTCAAATTAATGGAAGCTTCAATTCTAACATTCGCATCACTTGACAACTTAACATCACTAACTTTGGATTAAATGCCATCACCTACCTAGAGGACAAAGCATATTAATGTTCATGCACTTAGGACCAAAAAAACAAATACATTATATTAAATAAAATGATAATAAATAAATAAACAAATAAATAAAAATAATACTATACCTTTACAAGTATATTTTTAACACTTGATGTCATTTTTATAACCATTGCACTATCATCAACTGTTCAAAGCAAAATAATGCACAATAAATAAATATGAGTGAATTAAAGAAAAAATTTGTTAAATTAAATATGACATAAATCAAATGAAAAATAAAATAAAAATAAGTAAGCTCAAAAGTCGAAATTGAATTCAAATTTTGGATCAAGAACCACAGTAGTGATCAATAATTTATTGATGTTGTCCATAGAGTCCCAATGTTTGTCACACTTCTTTTTCATATTAGATGCCATTATACTAAGAACCTCATGTTAATTTTAAATAAGTGTATTTAATTTGGTTTGAATAGTAAAAAAGTAGGAAAAATGCAAGTTAGATGTGACTATTAATGAAGAACTAAAATCTATTGTAACATGATTGAAGAACTTCAAAAATTTGACAAAAGATTTTGCATTTAATCAATCTTCATTAGTCGGTGGCCTTTTCCTTTTCTTTCTTTTCACTTCGTCATTGAAAAAATTCATATATGACCCATCACTTTCTTCTTTTTCTAACCTTTCAAAAGCTTTTCTAAATTTCATTGCTCCCTACAACATTAAGTAGGTGGATTGGATCATCATATTCTAAATGCTACTTGCTATCAATTTTCTCTCACTTAACATATAACTTAAATTTGTGCAACCTAGTGGGAGAAGGCTTCATATACATAATTGCATTGCAAATGCTAGCAGTTGAGTCTTGCATATCTTTTAACCCTTCATTAACAATTAAATTAATAATATCATCACAACAACATAAATGTAAAAATTCACCATTTAAAATCACCTTTCAATTGTTCAACTTTCTTTTCACATATTGATTGCCACATCATTAGCACTCGCACTATCAATTATAATTATCATCGACCTATTAATTTGCCACTCAAGCAAATATGATTCAATAAGCTAACCAATGACTCCCCTTTGTGACTTGTTGTTTGATCAACAAGCAAAATTCTTTTATGTAATTTCTAATCATCATCAATCCAATAAGCTATCACAATCATATAGTTAAAATTTTAAATAAAGGTCCAAGTGTTAGCGGTAAGACAAATTTTATACTTATTAGTAAAAAATAAATTCTTCAATTATGTCTTCTCATTCAAATACTACTGATATATATCCCCAACAAGTGTTCTCTTAGAAGGTGAAAAAAATTTGGGACAAAGTTAGTGCAACTAAGATGAAAACTATAGAACTCTATTTTCTTTAAATGGAATATTATTAAGTATAAAATATATAGCAATAGTATTTCAACATTTCTTTTGATCAAACTTTCCAACAAGCCTAATATTACTACCATTATTGTTACCACTTATCCCCACTCCAATGCCACTAAGAGGCTTTCTTTTACTAGAAAATTAAGCTAAAGTACATTGCTTTTCATTGTCTAAGGCATACCAATATTTTTTGCATTGTGATCTCAAATGTGTTCATAAATTATTAGTCCCATTTTGTCTACTATCACACTTGTATTGCTTCCCAAAATATTTGCACTTACAAGATTTATTTATCTTGTTTTGTTCTCTTACAATAAAGTACAAAAAAGTCATTTGATGGCCTCTCCTTAAATTCCTCACAACTCATGAGTAATTCATTTATATTAGAATCACATCCATCTTCCATATCAACAAATTCTACAATAAAAAAGAAAAAACTATATACAAATATGTTATAATTTGAATAAAAAAAACATACATATGTATTATAAAGTGTAAATGAAGAAAAAATTAACAAATGGGTAAACCAATAAAACAAATTAACACATTACTCATGAATAAGATTTACCTATTATATAATGTAATATGAAATATGCAATATGTAAGCTTACAATGAATATTTTGGTAGAATTTGTTTCAATTTTAAAACCATATATAGATGTGTTGGCTACTATTGATCCACTAGTATTCAAAATCAAACTTTACATATTATCTTAACACATCTATGGATGTGTTGGCAAGAAATGGATGTTGGAACTTTAAGTTTTGTTTTATTTTTATTTTGTTTTTTGGAGATCATAATTAGCTAGTTGAAGGTGGTTTTCTCATAATTTTAGTTTTCTATTTTTATGGTCTTACATCAAAGTATTGTAAGAATATTGTTTCTGTAAAAGAATTTGTCCTTCTACTCCTTGTTGTTTTCTTCAATTTAAGATCTTCTGAATTTCAATTACTTTTTTCATAATCCTTGAAGACCTGTTAAAATTTCATTTTCCCAACATCTATTCCTCATTTCATACTCAAATTGACGAATTTTGGAAGTTTGTTGAGCTTTTAATTGCTAAAATAAGCTTCATTTTTGGGTTTGGTCATGTAGTTGACAAAGGTTATTATAAGACTTGGTTATGTAGTTGCTAAAACAAGCTTCATTTTCATTTTCCTAAAATCTTTGTGTTTATTATGAAATTTCTATATGCATTGTTCAGCCAAAAAATGAAAGAAAACAAAAATTACATTCCAAGATTGCGTGACACGAAGCAAAGATTTACATTAGAATATAAAGTGCTTCAGAGTTTTAGCTTCGAATTTGTAATAAAAGATTTGGTGATAGCAATTAGCGACAAAAAATCTCAATAGGGAAAGGAGATAATTAACGTCATGATAGGAATATTCAAAGAAAAAAAATTGTTGGAAATATGGTGGATACAAGTGGCCATTAGGTGAGGAAGAAGATGAAAATTAGGTCAAAATGAAAAGTTTGCTTATATACTAACAGGATTTGTTATAGTACAGTGATTCTATTATAACATTATAAAATAGTCAATAAAAAATTGATAAATATAAAATTTTAAATTTTTTTATATTTATTGTAGTAGATCAATTTGGTCAATTTAGGTTAAACCAAATTCACAAATCAATCCAATAACTTTGATTTGATTTTTTTAAAACCAAAACTAATCCAATGAATTTTCAAACTAATTTAAACTATCAGTTTAATTGGTTTAATTTGTTAGAGTCAGGTAGTATGAGAATCTCATGTGATTGTAAGTAGTGTTGGGATTTCAAGCACAAGAGTAATAGAATGATAAGAGTTGGATGACAAAGATAACTAAAATCACTTGCAATATTCTTGAAAGGCTATAGGAATAGAGTAATAGAAGGTTTAGTAAAATGATAAAAGATCCCAAAAGATAATAGAAAAATAAGGAAAGATTGAAAAAGAATTTGCGATTCTAAAAAGTAACACCCTAAAAAACACAAATACGAGAATTGACAGGATTATAACATTAATACTTTTTGTTCAATATCATATTCTAGAAAACAACAAAGATAAAAATGTCAATTTAATTTGTAAAGTTACCGAGAAAGAAGATAAACAAAGTAGTTAAGATTGAAGAGATAAGCTGATGGGCTTAAGTTAACACCAAACCCAATTAATAAAGGTTCAAATCAAGCTCCAGAACAAGCCACTGAAACCATTCTCTTCTTCAAGCAGATAAAGACGAAAGTTATAGTTGCTTTCCCACAGCTCTTCGCAACATTACAAACAACAAAATGCATTGTCGCAATTCCTCTATGTTATCCTTTTGATTCTGGTCTAATTTTGTCTTTTTTAATCTTTTAACGAACATGTTCTTCAAGACTAGTATGATATATATTAGCAATTGCATGTTTTGTAATTTAATCAAGGGGGGTTATATCCATCTTCCTCAAAAAAAATCAAAAGATAAGCTTTTAAGCTTATTTCTGTGTTTTGCTTAATTTTCAATTTGGTATCAAAGCTTTTAAAACCCAAACTAATACAACCTTATAATCCAAACTCATGACCTCTATCATCCAACATTCAAGCAGCATATCTCAAACTAATACAACTCTATAAAACATATCAAACATAAACAACAACTACCTCTCATTTCCAAATACTATAAAAGTTAATGATGGAAACTTTTTGTTATGGAGATCCCCGATTATACCATCTATTCGAGGTAATGACTTGGAAGACTACCTTGATAGCAACATCACCATACCAAGGAAATACAAAGAGTCTGTTGATGATGAAGGAAACAACATCACCATTATCAATTTGAAATATAGAATCTGAAAGAAGCAAAACAAATAACTGATGAACTAGATCTTATCAACACTAAGCGAACCAATGTTGGCTTTTGTAGTGGAATGCATTTCATCAGGAAAGTTATGGGTAGCTCTAGAATAAATTTTTATTGCAAAATACTGGCAAAGATAATAAATCTAAGGAGCTTGATCTCTTTTACCAAAAAGAACAAGGAATGAGAATTGTAAAATATTACTCAAAGTTGAAAAGCTTAGCTAATGCCTTGAAAGCTTGTGGAGACACAATTTTGGATAAAGATATCATACTCTATTTGCTTTAGCAGAGGTTATGAATCAATAATAGTCAACATTTCCTCAAGAGTTCAAATACTAACTCTTAATGAAGTGTATTCAATGCTACTGTGTCAAGAAAATCATATTAATGGCTGGAATGGAATATCAACTTCTAATTTTAGTCAAGAAATCACAGCAAATATAGCTCAAGCAAAAAACAACCAAAGAAGAAATTGGAACTCCAACAATCAAGTAAGGCAAAATAACAATGGGGGAGAAAGAGGCCGTGGTAGAAACAACAATGAAAAAAAGTGGTAACTTTAAGCCAACATGCCAGAAGTTTTACTAAAGAATTCATGCCATAACAACTAAAGCGAGAAATCAAATCTGCATATATAATAACATTTGAAGAAGTTGTAGATCCAGGATGGTATATGGACAGTAAAGTAAGCCATTACTTGACTAATTTAATCAAAAACTTAAGCATCAGTCAAGACTACAAAGAAGGTGAGAAACTTGCAGTAGATAATGGACAAAATCTTTTAATTTCACATGTTGGAAATAGCAAATTGTTTACATTTCGCACACTAAACCATATTCTGTTAAAGAAAATTCAACTTGTGCCTAAAAGTACCAAAAATTGCTTAGTGTTTTACAATTTATGAATGACAATGATGTTGTGGTTGAATTAAATAAAAACTCCTGTATTATGAAGGATTTGAAAAGACAGATAGTTCAATTACAAGGAGTGGCTAGAGATGGAATTTACAAAGTGCTGAAGTGTCCTGTTCGTTAGTCATTATGTCATAAACCTATCAATATAGTTTCAGTTTCAAAGACTTTGACCTCTATTCTAAAGACTACAAATGGTCTAGATAAATCAATTTTTGGCCAGTCTAATCATGTGTCTTCTTTTAGTTTTTAGAAAGCTCAAAGAGAAATAGATATATGGCATAAAATGTTAGGTCACCAGTGTTAATTTTTAAACACTTACTACTTGTAATATTTTGAACTCTATGAATGAGAACACTTCAATTGCACAATTCTCTTTTTGCTCCGTCTATAAGTATGGAAAAATGCATCAGGAATTATATAAGATAAGTAAAACCAAAACCTAAACCAAATCAGCATTTTATAAATGGGTATAGATTTTATATTGCTTTTATTGATGACTATAGCAGGTTCACATGGATATACCCTTTGACTAATAAATCTGATGCGCTTAATGCTTTTAAACAATTAAAAGCTCAAATTCTGATCTGAAAATTAAGTCCTTGCAATGTGACATAGGTGGAGAATTTAAATCTTTTGAGCCTTTTTTGGTAAAACAAGGCATTAAGCTTAGATATTCATGTCTTTACACACATCATCAAAATAGAAAAGTGGAGAAGAAACATAAACATTTATTAGAAATAGGTCTCTCCTTGCTTGCTCAATTAAGTATGCCACTAAAATTTTGGTAGGAAGCTTGCTTTACATCGGTTTATTTGATAAATAGGCTTCCAACACTTGTCTTAGCTAAACAATGTTCACATGAGATTATCTTCAATCAAAAACTAGATTTGAAATTCTTTATATTGTTTGGATGTGAATGCTACCCATATCTCAGACCACATAACAAAAATAAGTTCCAATTTCATACCTTTAAGTATGTCTTTATCGGGTATAGTCCACTATATAAAGACTACTTCTATCAACATCCTTTAAAGAGAATTTACATTGCAAGAAATGTATTTTTCAATAAGGATTGTTTCCCTTTTCTTTTAGAACAAAACGAGTCAACAGTTCCAATACCTTTCTTTACCATGCCTAATTGGCTTTTGAAAATTCATAGTCAAACTTCGGCATTTGAATAAGTTTCTCAGTTACTCCAGCAAGAGAACAATTAGCTTCATCTACTCCTAAGCATCAACAAAGCGAAACACTTATATTTTCCCAAATATAAAGCTTACCTTCAAATAAGAATCACAAACACTGACCATCTCACCACAGAATGCCGAATCTGGTCAAGCCAATTGGTTTAACTCCTTTCATCCCATGATAATTAGGAGCAAGGCTGAGATCTTCAAGCCCAAAATTTACTTACTAGATGTAAATGATGTTTTAGAATCTGACCTGCCTAACTGTGAAGAAAATGCTTTAAAGATACCAACTAGAAATCAGTCATGGAACAAGAATATCATGCCTTAATTAAAAACAAAGCCTGGGAGTTTGTTCTTTATTAAGAAGGCATAAAAGTTATGGGACATAAATGGGTTTTCAAAATAAAGAACAATCTTGATGGTAGCATACACAAGCATAAAGCTAGATTAGTTGCAAAAGGCTTTTTGTAGACTCCCATAATAGATTTCTCAAATAATTTTAGTCCGATAGTCAAGACTTCAACCATTAAAGTAATCCTATATTTGGCAATTCATAAAGGGTGGAAATTAAGACAAATTGATATCAACAATACCTTTCTCAATAGGCTTAGCAGAAACTGTGTATATGAACCAACAAACTAAGTTCTATGATGCAAAGGCTCGAAACCATGTTTGCAAATTAAAAAAAACCCTATATGCACTTAAGCAAACACCGACGGCCTGGTTCAACAAGTTCAAATCAACTTTGATGTGTTGAAAATTTACAAACTAAAAAATAGGTATATCTTTGTTCTACAAGGTGAGAACTCAAGTATAAACTTACTGCTGATTTATGCGAATGATATCATCATTATAGGAAGTAATCAAAACCAAATTAAAGACTTTGTGTAACAATTGAACAAGTCTTTTGCTTTAAAAAACTTAAGATAATTGAGTTATTTTTTGGGTTTTGGATAACCAAGAAGCAAAACACAATCTTCATATGTCAAGAGAAATATATAACTGAGTTACTGGTGAAAACTAACAAGATCAACTACAGGGAATTGTCAACTCCAATGGCTACCGGTGTAAAGTTGACTAAACTTGATGGCAAACCTTTCGGCAATAAAACTCTCTAGAAATCGATAATTGGCTCGTTGTAATATGCCACATTATCAAGACTTGAAATAGCTTTTGCAATAAACAAACTTAGTTAGTTTATAAGTGATCCTTGTGATAGTCATTGGAAAGCATGCAAGTGGGTGCTGAGGTATTTGGAGCAAACTAAACATCTTGAAAATGTATTTCAAAAATCTTATAACTTGGATCTAGTTGGTTTCTCAAATGCTGACTGGGGTAGTGATTTAGACGACAGACAATCAATAAGTGGATATTGTATGTTTTGGGGTAGAAATTTGGTATCTTGGAGCTCAGAGAAGCAATAAGTCGTTGCAAGATCAAGTACAAAAGCTGAGTATAGAGCTCTAGCTCATGTCAACTCAGAACTGAGTTAGTTGAAATTCTTGCTTAATGAAATTAAAATTGAAGTCAAAGAACCCTCAGTCATACTGACAAACAGCCTTAGTGTAGTTACACTTGCTACAAATCCTGTATACCATGCTAAAACCAAGCATATTGAAATTGATAATCATTTTATTCGACACAAGATAGCCAATAAAGAAAGATGATTCGTTATGTGCTAACTAAAAAGCAAATCGCAAATGTATTGACGAAGGCTCTATGCTGGGGCAAGTTCGAGTTTTTTAGAAACAAGCTAAGGTAGAAGAAAATACCTTAAGCTTGAAGGGGGAAGTTAAGATTAAAGATATAAGCTAATATAAGGCTGAAGTTAACACCAAGCCCAATTACTAAAGGTCAAAATCAAGCTCCAGAACTAGCCGTTGAGGGCATTCTCTTCTTTAAGCAAATAAAGACAAAAGTAATAGCTTCCTTCGTATAGCTTTCTACAACATTACAGATTGCAAAATGCATTGCCGCAATTCTCCTTTGTTGTCCTTTTGATTTTGGTCTAATTTTGTCTTTTTAATCTCTTCTTAAACTTGTTCTCCAAGACTACTATGATATATATTAGCAATTGTATGTTCTGTAATTTAATCAAGGATGATTGTATTGATCTTTCTCAAAGAAATCAAAAGACAAGCTTTTAAGCTCATTTCTGTGTTTTGCTTGATTTTCAACTAAAGTAAACACAGCCATACAAATGAAGCACTGAATAATCTTGAGGCTTCTTATAGAGCACCTCAGATGGTGTTTTATTATGGATTTTAGTAATAGAAATTGATTTGTTATGTAGATGGTAGTGATTATTTATTTCACCCTAAAAGTGTTCAAGAAGAGAAGTATAGGTAACTAAGATACATACTGCATTAATAATTTGACAGTATTTATTGTTAACTCGACGATTCTGCTGTGATGTGTATAGAAGTTGATGATGAAAAGCATTTTTGTTATTTTTCATAAGATCAATTAGGGATTTCTCTTTAAATTTTACTGCATTATTAATGCAAAGAATTAAATATTGCATGAAAATTATGTTGAGATCATTTTGTGAAAAAAAAATAACATATAGATATAAGGAAATTCATATCGATTTTTCAAAAAATAAGTCCAAGTGTACAGAGAAATATTGTCCACAAATTTCTCCTACAGCATATTTAGTATAAATGGAGGTAGAAGCCCAATTATCAGTGTGGAGTAGATCAAAAGAAACTAATGAAACAGACTCACTTGTGTTAAATGACCATTGATTAAATTAGCATTTGAATTATAGAAAATAAAAAAATTAAGAATATATTTACCTTTTATTAGTTAATTTAAAGTTAGAAAGAAAGTAAATATGTCTTTTCACAAAATTTATTATAAGTAAAATTATTACAAATTTTAAAAAAGATATCTGATAAAATTTTTCACAAATAATCATTTAATTATAAGGCTAATTCCAATTACCTATCATATTTAAGAATTTTGTACATTTTAACCTTGTTAGAAAGTTTTATTTCGAGGACAATATCATAGAGTTGGCCTACAGAAAGAAATTAAGAGACAACTTAGGAACTAAATATGCATTAGGAATTGAAAAAGTAGTAAAAATAGAACTAATAAGACCAATAGTCTGAACCATGAATATTATAAATATGGGGCGAGACAGAGGAAATTGACTTACTAGATTAGGTTGATATGTTTGAAATCATATGGTTGTAGTTGCTAGAGTCAACATATCGAGTATTAGATTTACCTAGCTTGACAAACGGTGCAAAGTTATGGGTAAGAACTTGGTGGGCTATGGTTGCAAGATCTGTAGTTGACAAGTTGGCAGAATAGGAAGAAGTGTCAATGAATGAAGAAGACTCAAGGGCAGATGAGTCAGAAAACAAAACAAAGACTGCTTGAAATAGAATTTTGAGCCTATAGAGAATTTTTGGCGGCTTAAGGTTTGTTGCACTCATTAACCAAGTAACTTTTCTTCTTAGAATACTTGCACTAGATATTTCTAGAAGAGAAAGACTGCAAATATGTGTACTATTTAGTGGTAAAGGAGTTACAAGAAGAAGTAGAAGAGTTCCATGGAGATGAAACATTTATAACCATGGTAGTAGACTATATTTGTAATCGAGTGCTGATACTCTTTTGAAACAGAGAGTTTTTTTGCTCAACATAACGGCCAATGTTCAAATAGTGAAATGCAGACGAGGAAAAGTTGGGTTAGTGAAATAGACCACATCAAGTAATCGAGTCAAGTTAGCATAAAAGATTGTGTCGATCAACCTAGTTAGGCCGAGGAAAAGGACTAGGCTGGTAAATTGAGTTAGCTCGAAGGAAAAGACCGAGTGAATGAATTACTTTTAGAAATTGAGTTGGTCGAAGAGATAGACCAAGCCGTAAAACCGACATTGGGCTACTGAACCAGGTCGAAGAACTGAGTCGAGTCGAGTAGGGCATCACCCAGACATATGGCCGTGCATAGAGGCGCGTCAACAATGCTATTACGCATATGGATAACATGTAGCTATTGGTCAGTGCTTGTTAGAGCGCTTCTAGTGGCCATCGGGGCTGATTTTTTGTCCGTAGACGGATCTGACAATGAAGACTAGAGTTTAAGCCGCGATTGTCAAATATTTAATTGTTTAGATCGAAGAAAAGGCGGACAGAGAAATGAAGACCGTCTATGGGATAGCACTTAATGCTCGCGTACTAAAATGACAACAACGTACAAATACGTCAGGTAAAGGAGGAGTTTCTATATTGACTACCCACTGAAAAGCCCTTTTCTATAGTATAGTAAATTTCTATGCTAACTATATGAGAAAAATAATTGTATTTTCTTTGTTTACTGTGCATTAAAAAAAAAAAAACTCTTCTGTAGTTACAAGAGAACAACTAAATGAAATAATTAACTAATACAAAATATTCTATCGAAAATATAAAATATACTATACCAAATATATTATACATAAAATATATTTAATATTTTTTTTCATAGACACGAAATATGCTATCACCAATATATTATAATTATAAGATATTTAAAAATATCATAACACTATGTCTTATTAAATTTTTTTAATACAAATAAAAGTCCATGAATCCTATCTTGTTAATTTAATTTAAGAACTTACTAATAAACGAGTTTTATTTATTTAATAGTAACAATAATAATAATAACAATAACAATAACAACAACAATAATAACATTCTACTAACATTAATGCAAAAGTAAAATCTTTCTGGCGAAAAATTTAAAAATTTTAACAATTAATTACAGTCCTAACTTAAATTAGGATTCATATATATATATATATATATATATAACTTTATTCTAAATTATACTTGTACCTGCATAAAAAAAAAATTAGAGAGTTCAAGGTGTGTTTGACACATTATTTTGCATTGAGAAATAATATTTTGATGTTGATGTTTGACATTAATGCAAATGGAATTATTTTTAATTTAATTATTGGTGTTTTTTATGCAATTGCAAAAATAATAATAATAATAATAATAATAATAATACTAGTCATCAAATAGTTTAGGAGAAGTAAGTGTTTTTTTAACAAAACTTATTTGTATGAGTTTTTTATAATATTTAAGAAAGGTATGTGATAATTTCCCTTGTTATTTATTTCAAAGTGTATCTGTTAATAACCTTTTATATGTGTATATTTGTTTTTCTTTTATGAATATATAAATATTTCTTTTATTGCAACTACGGTTAAAAAAAAAAAACCAAGGATGACTATTGCCTCAAGCTTTGCCATTAAATATTATGAAAATCTATGAATAATATTTTACATTTAGTTAGGGGTGACAATACGACTCACGTCACTATTATTTGACCTAAAATCGAAGCAAATAAATAGATCCAAAATTTAAGAAAATGACACGAATATTGTATTCATGTCACCCACAATTATATCATATTGGTGTCTAAATTATCAAATTCATTTATATTTTTAAGACACAAATTGTAAAAGAATAAACAGATCATTTCAATTTGTTTATGACATAAATTCATGTATAATTCCTTTACCATTTGTTTAAAATTATTATGTACTTGTACTTATTTTTTTAAAATTCTTTTACAAATATTTTCAATCCAAATTCAAATTTAAAGATGATGACATTGCTTATGTCATTGTTACTTTGGGATACTTGAGATTTGAATTTAAGGATGATGATATTTTGAATGCTACTTGATTGTCTATGTCGTTACTTGTTCCTAATTCTGACTTGTAGTTTATGCATGATAATGTTGTGTACGGTACTTGATTTGTTTATGTTGTTAATTGCTACTTTGGAAGAGAATTCATATTTGAGTTTATTAATGACGTTGTAGTTTATATTGTTCTTTGGGAGAAGTGAGATTTAAGTTTTATTCACCTTGGCACAAGTTTGGATAGATTATAGATACATATTTGATTGTATGGCTGATGCAATTATGAATTTCAATTTGTTTTCTTATTATTTTGCGTAATTTGCTACATAGACTATCAAACTTTGTACAAAACATATAATTATCCTGCTAGTGGTCATCTACTTGATTGATGATCCGAACATCCACCATTTTGATTCCGCACCTGTTTTAGTTTCCATTAGCGTACTATAGGCAGTTTAATCGCCATATACAGACAATTTATATTATTCATTTGGAAAAGAGAAGGTCCGTTGGGTTTTATAAAGTTTTAGAAGCAGAGATCTTCAAGTCTGTGCATTGCTCAGCATTGCTCCTAATGATAAAAGAGAAATCACAAAGACGTCATGGGTTCTATTGCTTGCGCTTAAAAAATTTCTCTTCATTCACTGCGTCATTGTCATTAAGCAGAGTTTCAAGAACAAATTCGGACGATGAGTCATCTTCAACACCGTAATCATTACAGCTCAAATCATTGCCACCAAATCTTTGTGCACGTATTGGAATAAAGCAAGAGTAAACATGACTTCCTTTCACCCAAGAACGTATTGGAGTTTGCCCACTCTCTCTTCCCATATCAACAATTGGTGTCACTGGAACTATCATGCGTTCAGAAGAAATGCAAAGAGGTGATCGGAACCCCACTCCACGTGCTAATTCCTCAAAATTAAGAGATCACTGGTCATTATTAGAACAGGTGGCATTCGAGTAGATAACTTAAGCATGAACTTCATTCTAATTTCAAATAGTGAGGAGTCAATTTCAATAATTCAAGAGGCCTTTCCAGTAGTTGAGCATAAAGTTGTTAAAGGTGACACCTTGGATCTCCTGGCTTCCAAAGCATTAGACTTACATCGACTATTTTCTTGAACCTCTTTTAAAGAAAATTAGCATGGGTATTAAATTTATTTCTCTAAGAATTTTAGGTAAAATGATATAATTATATTAGTGTTATTAACGTTGATGTAATGAGATTATCCAATTAATGAGGCAAAAAAAATATATTCATTAATAATGATTAAAAAAATTAATACAAAATTTTATTATTTAATTAATGTACTGAAAAAAATTTATAATACCTTTTATTTATTTTTTTCGCTCACTATTAATAAATATATTTTTGTTATTTTATTAGTTAAATAATTTTACTACATCAACAATACTCACATAATAATACCATCCCACTTAAACTCTCTTTTAAATAAAATGAATGTGTTATGTCAGAATATCTTTTAAGAGAATAATCATTAGTATAGTATTATCGTAAGCCTGCTCTTAATACATGACGAAGTCTTGTAATAGAAGACCAATGTTTACACAACCATACATTTTAATTTTCTTAATTTTTATTTTACATTTTCACCAAATCTCAAACACAAAGTCTGTCTATGATAAGTTTGTGTGTGTTAATTTTTGTGTGTGTATATATATAACAACCTTAAAGACTAGTATTTTTTCACACGAGAATTTGTTCCATTTCAATATGTATTTTAACTTAATCTCAAATGAAAGTGTACATCTTCTACAAACATAAGTTTAAAATGATGAAAACAACTAAAAATTGAAAATGTAGAAAAAAAAAAAATCACACACACACACACACATATATATATATTAATGCAGCAAGTTCACCTACTTTAGTCGAAAAATCAATTAGTATTGAAAGAAAAACGATAAAATTTTTAAATTTTGAGAGAAAAATTTTTTTGATAACTATAATTATTCTAAAAGTTTTACTGAAATTAAGAAAAAAATATATTTATATTAATTTTAAAATACAAAATCTTAAAAAATAATAAAAATACTCTTAATCACGATATATAAATTAAAATAGTCTCAAAGTATTTCGAAATGAAAGTTTTTAATCTCAAAAACAACCTTAAATAGGTGAACCTAGGTTGATATGATATAGAGTTTAAAAAAAACTTTCCGTTCATATACTCTATGTTCTATAACTCTTCTCAATTTAAAAATTATGATTTCTGAAAATTTAGCATGTAAAAGTAATTGATCACGTCCTATATCCTTGTGCTGTGCAGTTCATTTCATTTCCCTCTCAAAGTCAGAGATAGAAACTTCACTGCTGCTGGTGAAAGTGAAATCCGTAAGCCGACTTTCTTCAAGGGACAGGGAGCCGATAATAGAGATATTTAATTCTATATTCTTTAAGTGTAAAAGTTATGTAAATATGCCGCTATTTTTGTTTTTACATAGATATTCTTAAAATTACGAGTAAATTCAAAAATACGCTCTTTGAATATATCAATTATCTCTCACACTTTCTTCTTTGTAATATTTTATCGATTCTAAAGGGAAAAAAAAGCATATATAAAATTTGTTTTTCATTTCTTTCATTTATTATTAATTTCCATTAATATAAACTCAATTTTGCAAAATACCTCTACTATTAATTTCAAAATCTTCTGAAATGTACTAAAATAGGAAAAGGTCATGTATTACAAGACCACTACGACACCCAGGCTTGTAATACATAACCCGATCAAGTAAGTTTCATACACACACACACATATAATTTTTGTTTAATATAATATGATTGAATAGTATTATAGTGAATAAATAAATAAATTTACATAATATGTATAATTAAATCTTGTATTATATTATTAAACATCTTTAATTATTAAATAAATTACATGAGCAGGTCAAGTAGGTCATGTAATACCAAGTGTGGTCTTGTAATACATGATTTGGTAATGTGGATTTTATAATTGTTTATTTATTTAATATAAAAGCGAGTCTTAAATTACACAATAGGACAATCTCATAATAAAAGAATTAAATAAATTTACATGATCTCTGCAACCGAATCTTGTTAGGTTATTTGTTGTGAAGGCAAAATTATTATGCTTCTCTAACCAATGATAATACGGTAACTTCGTATGAGCTTAGGACAGGACAGTCATCTAACAAATTATAACACAGCATAGACATTTAAATTTGAATATTCAATCTTAGAAATAGTCCAGTCAAACTTGTGCAATGGTTCCATCTATTTCAATTATACTCCAAGCATTCAAGTCAGTCTTTTAGATCTAGCTATCTTAGACACTTTAGTACTCAATATTCATATCCCAGAAACCAAGTTCACTCAACATAAGTAAGGTTATATGCTCTTATATAGGATTTACTTTAGACAAATCACTTCTTAATTTAGCACAAAATGCTTACTCAAAGATGATAGAGGAAAGACAACTATGATTAGTATTCAAACAGAAAGAGAAGATACACCAACATTTACATACAGCCCAAGACTCTTTAGTGGAATGAAATCACAATCCCAAAATTTAGAAATATGAAAATCCTCAAATTACTAGAAATTTAGTTTAAAAAAATCTCAAACATGTAATATTTATCTCTTGAGGAATAATTTTATTTTACTATTATAAAAGTAAGTTTCCAAATCTTCAATTAATGTGTTTCATAATCAACGTTTCTATTCTCTTTAAAAAAGGTTACCTCAATTCTTAAAAAATAAGAAAAACTTTGGCAATGCATCTTTTAAGCTCATTTCTTCATTTTTGTTTATAAGAACCTACAAAATAATAAAAATAAGTAAAACAACTATCAACTATAAGAACTAACTGGCAAGATTAAGATATAGATAATATGAATATATACATATATATGTATGTATATGTATATGTAGGTATGTAGGTAAATATATGTGCTAACGCACTAAGATTGTTTGTGATATCTTTTGAGGTAAAAGAAATTTTTTAAAAAAAATTAATGCAAAATGCCAACATTAACACAATACTGTTTGAGTTTCTCTATGATTTAAAAATTTATTGTTGAATGAAACCTCTCGGAACAATAGTTTTTATGAGATGCCTTTGGTTATTTCATTTAGCTACTTAAAAAAAATATCGAAGTAACTAAATAATAATTCCTAATAAGAAATAGAGTAAATGGCAACCAACTAACTAATGTTTGGTTTAATACCAAGAGATTACAACATCTTTCAAACTGCATCACATAACTTCAACAGCTATTGTTGATGCCAAAAAGTTTGATATACGTATAATTACATGTACATACACCAATATTAAAGTCAATAAAAAAAAAATTTGTATTTAACGTAGAAAATTTCATGAAAACGTTCTCAACTGCTAATATTCAACTACAAATATGTTGTGTCCCTTCAACAAGTACTCGCAATCAAAAACGAAGAGAAATCACCCAAAAAATACGAAGAATGATCCAATGGAACAATTAGCAATGGATTGAACTTAAACTACTGACGGCCTTGCATGAAATATTCAACTTCACTCTTAAATGACCACATAGGTAAACCTAAGAAATCACTTCCATTAAGAACAAGGTTAAAATTACTGTTAACGTTTATCGACGTAAACACTCTGATGATCAAGTTAGATAAATTAAAGATTGAATTTTAGAGAGAAAAGATCAATAAGAAAATGGACGAAGTTTTGGCTTTAAAAGGAGAGAGAAGAATCCTTTTACTTGTGATCATGCTCACAATTTATAGACAATAAGTTAGAGAAAATATTCCACACAATGGTACATGTCAGACTGCCATTGTGGGAGTTGATTTGAGTTTTCTATGCTCTTCGTGTTGTCCCCCATGCATGTTGCCCTAACCCCGCCATCCTCTTCTTCTCCTAAGGTCTTAATTGCAAAACTGGCAAATGTAAACCATTGGTTAACAAAATATATGTCAGTGAAAGAGTTGATGTCACCTTTCGATTTTTGGCTCTTGTCATCAACAAAGCATTTTTGAGTGCGAATCGAGATTCCAAGGGAGAAATATTAAGTTACCAACGCCGTCAGCTAGTGGTCAGGTTGGTAAACACACATCTTTCTAGTTGGAGTCATGATGTTACCATCCTGGCTCCTCTTCCTCGTCGGTGCATACTGCGCAGTATACCGTGGATATCGTGCCCCAGGGTCTAATCAAATGGTTGACACAATTTTCAGTACAACTGTAATAAATAATTTGAATAATATAGAAGCAAAACGGTCATTATTTACTTATGTAATTGGAATACAAAAAAAAAAAAAATTCTTTTTATATATATATCATGTGACGTTTCATAACATTCAAAAAATGCATTGTTGGTACAATGATCATTATTTTGGAATCTTTTACCATAAGAAATGATGCAAAACAATTTAGTAATGAGTGTTTTGATAATTGCTTTTATGGTTTTAAAAAAGAAGTCGAAGAGTGAAAATGCACAACCATCTACCAAATGTGAGATTTTTGTGTTTTGGAATAATGTGAAAATGTCTTGTATTATTGGAGATTGATGTGGACTCTTCGATCATCTTTTCTTAATGTAACAGAACTAATGCAAATGGGCTTAGCCCAAAACACAGACGTCAAAACCCAGTCCGTTTAACCAGTTATTCTCCCCTGACCGAAATCAAATCACCAAACTAAACCTGAAGCTCATCTCGTCGTGCTGTTGTTTGTGACTTCTGAAAACCCTAACACAATCCTCTCTATTCTGTTTGCATTTGCACACATCACAAAACTCCCATTTCTATGAGATTTAATCCAATATATCTCCTTTGTCGTTCAATGATCTAAAATCTATCTGGTTTTTTGGTGAATAAATCTATCTTAATCGTCCAGGGTTGCCGGTTGCTATGTTTTATTTACTTAGTTTGTCATTTTCTCCATGAAGAGTGAAGACTTTAACCAAAATCCCAACACAAAACTAGGTTACCCTCAAACAAGAATAATTTCCGTGGACTTTTGTGGGTATAAAACTGATTCTGCTGATGGCGTGGGGTTACAGATGACCCTCCTATTCTCTAAAGTCCGCTCCTTGCGGGTTCGAGCCTCCAAGATCGCCGCCATTGCGCATTATCATGGGCTCGTCCGCGGAGGATCTCGTCCCTTTAATGAAAAAGAGGTAATTTACAGGCACTGCAACGACTTATGGTTTGTCAAAGTCGTGTGTGCTCTATTACTTCGATCTAATTGTTTTTCGGATACTTGTGTGCGCTATTTGAGTGAGAAGTTGAATCCTGTGATATCGTTTGAGGTAATTAAAAGGTTAAATGACCCGAAATTGGGACTGAAGTTCTTGGAGTTCAGTAGATTGAATCTGAGTCTTAATCATTCTGTCAAGACTTATAACTTGCTTTTGAGGTCTTTATGTGAAATGTGTCTGCATGAATCGGCAAAGCTGGTGCTTGATTATATGAGGACTGATGGGCATTTGACGAATAGTCGGGCAATAGAATTTTTTATTTCGTCAGCTATAAAAGCTGGAAAGGTTGATGTTGTCAAGCGATTTCTTTCTCAGCTTAAGCCTGAAGAAATTACTATGAATACATTGATGTACAATAGCTTGTTGAATGTGTTGGTTAAACAAAATAAAGTAGATGAGGCCATGTGCATGTTTAAAGAGCATTTTAGATTGTATTCTCCACCAGATACATGGACTTTCAACATTTTAATTCGAGGTTTATGCAGAATCAAAGAGGTTAATAAGGCTTTTGAGTTTTTCTATGATATGGAGAGTTTTGGTTGTTCTCCTGATGTTGTTACATATAACACGCTTATAAATGGATTGTGTAGAGTTAATGAGGTAGATAGAGGGCATGAGTTATTGAAAGAAGTCAAGTGCAGAAGTGGATTTTCACCTGATGTTGTGACTTACACATCAGTTATATCTGGTTATTGCAAGCTATGTAGGATGGAGGAGGCTTCTGGTATATATACTGAGATGATTAGTTGTGGCATTAAACCAAGTGCAGTAACTTTTAATGTTCTTATTGATGGCTTTGGTAAGGCTGGCAACATGGTTTTTGCAGAATCCATGCGTGAGAGAATGCTTTCTCTTGGTTACCTCCTTGATGTTGTTACTTTCACTTCCTTAATTGATGGATATTGTCGAAATGGACAACTGAATCATGGTCTAAAGCTTTGGGGTGAGATGAATGAGAGGAAACTTGCACCCAGCGTGTATACTTTTGCTATTCTTATTAATGCTTTGTGCAAGGAGAATAGACTAAATGAGGCGCGCCAACTTTTGAGGCAATTGAAGTGGAGTGATTTAGCTCCAAAGCCATTTATGTACAACCCTGTGATTGATGGGTTTTGTAAGGCTGGGAATGTGGACGAGGCAAATAAGATTGTCACAGAGATGGAGGAGAAGAAGTGCAAGCCTGATAAAGTGACATTTACCATTCTAATTATTGGACATTGTATGAAAGGAAGAATGTTTGAGGCTATTAGCATTTTCAATAAGATGTTGACAATTGGTTGTGCCCCAGATGACATAACTGTGAATTCATTGATATCTTGCCTTTTGAAGGCTGGGATGCCTGCTGAAGCCTTTCGCATTATTCATAGGGCAGCAGAGGAGCCAACCTTGGGTTTTTCATCTTTCAAGAAAGCAATTCCTTTGAGTACAATTATGGATATTCCAGTGGCTGCTTAAGATAAAGGCTGTCAAACTGTTGGACTTACTGTTTAAACCTATTCATCAAATGAGGTCTGTCCACCGTAACGAATCAAGAACAAATACAGCATGTCACCTTGTAGTGCTGATAAGTTAACCAGTAAGTATTTCATACCTGTCCTTTAGTGATATTTAAAGCTTCAATTTTGCAGGTTGATGCACTTTTGATAATGTTGACTTTGAAGATATATATTCTTCTTTGCGGACGTTAGTTCCAGTATAATCCTCAATTAACTTTTTAGAACTCTACTGTTAGTAAGCCTCTCAGTCTTCTATATTGTACATTCTTAAGGTTCAAGAAAGACAATCTGGGATAACGCATTTAATTCCCAAAATTCATAGTTATGCATTGTCTGGTTCTTTTATCATCATATTTGCCTCTAAGAGCTTGATATGCAAGCAAATGCTGTTTTCCTTTTCAGATTTCTATTTGTAGATTCGATCATGTTGCTGTATTGTATCAATAAATCTAATGAAAGATACTTGTTATTTTGGGTTTATGAAGTTTTTGACTTGTTTGAGCAATGCCCATGCAAGAACATAATTAATCAGGGAAATGAGAGGGGGGAAAAGAGAAACAGAAGTCGTCTACTTTTGTGGTTTCCAACACATTGCCAAGGGGGGTCTAGGAAATAGGTTTCATGGACACATCAAACAGCAACATCAATGCTATTGCCTGAGGGAGATAGTTTGGACCACCAACCCAGCCAGTGGCCGTACACAAAAGCCCATGCAAAGTTAACCAATCTTTGCAAAAATATCATTGCCAATATTTAATAAATGTCCTTGGATTTGATAAATGTAAATTTGTGAATTAGGAAAATAGTTGAAAATGATGAAAGTCTTGTAATATGCATTTTTGTTGCTTTGTATATACTTCTCTTTTTCTTTCTCAATATTTTATGATGACTGGCTAATATTTTTATTAGCTAAGTAGTTAAAGATGCTTTTAGATGCCATTGCAACTAGAACTCATATAGACATATAATATAGAACAGATAAAATGTTTTGACTGACTATTCGTAGAAACCTAGTTGAAGATCAGTTGTAGGAGAACATAGCATCTCAATCATATAAAGGCAAGGAAGTGGATGGATAAGAGTCTCAACAGTGAACTAATTACCTGTTACGTATAAGCTGATCTGCTGTCACTTTCAGTACAACACATTTTTCACATGGTAAATTCTGTTGGAAGATATAGTAGGCTGACACATTATTTGAGCATTCTTCCTTGTACCAATGCCTGTTAAGTTTATCCCTTGATATCATTTGTCAGAGCATTTTTGTAGTACTTCAAACTTATAGCTATAGCATTTAATATGAGTTGCTATTTTGCTTTTAGTAAGCGCTACATAGAGCTCGCTTCCTGCTTCCAGCTGCAAATTGACATGTTCTGGCACATTTTTTAAGGAAGCTAGACTGAAGTGAGTTGTTCTGCTTTCATGTGTCTTAATTTTCCTCGAAAGTCATTAGATGTATGGAGGAGGAAAACGGATTCTAATATCATGGAACTGTATATGATGTCTTGATCTTTTGGAATAGAAGGATCTTTGGCATATTTGCAAGCAGGCTGTGGGTTCTTTGTCTGATAAGAGTGTTCTTTGTTCATGCTAATTTTGGATGCTGGCATTTTATTAGTTTTTTTTAAGTTGCTGGTTGATTTTATTGGGTTATTTTGGTTTGACCACAGATTTACCTTCAATGAAAACATTAATTGAAATAAAATATTTTTCTGTTTCCTATCACATTGGAAAACAGTCCTCATTAAAGAGTCCTTAGGTTCCCTTTCTCCCGGTAAGAAAATATTGGACTTATGGCAATCCTACTTGTGCAGATATTTGTTAGAACAGATAATTAAGGTTAGAAAAGACTGGGATTGGTGCCCTTTACTCCATTGAGGCTTAAATGCCGTAATGAAGCCTGTTTGACAATTTTATTTGAATTCCCATCTACAAAAGAATTGGTTTTGAGTGGCACTTGTTATTTACCTCTAAGTAGCGTGTTCTTAATGCTTTTCTCGTTTTATGTACTGGTAGGCCGGTAGCTAATGCATGTTTGCCAAAACCTGATTGAATCCTGAATGCTACCAAGTCCTTTCTCATACTCGGGGATCAAAGATCAATGGCTTTTTTTAATCCAATCTGAACTTGGTACAGGGACATGAAGAGTAATCTGTCTGGCCTGACAAATAATACGGATGGCGGCAAAGAAACTACTGTCTTCTGTAAGTGTTTAGAGAAGATGTTTGAGGCGCTAGAAGTCCGGGATATTTTGTGTAACCTGCTTTGCTTGACAACTACAGATATCTGCTGCGAAGAAACCAGTGTTTTCTTGTACCAAGTGTAGAGAATATGTTGAAGGCGCTAGAAGTCACCATTAAGATTTATGAATTGTTCGATGTCTTGTGCTGTTTGCTTAGATGGAATTACAGACATGAAGAAGAGCAGCATACATGAAATGTGGTAATTCTGAGTTATTATCTTGCATTTGTGTCACGATAAAAGAGCTCTACATAAATTCAACTCATTTATTAATTGTGTTAAGATGTAAAATTTTAATTCAATTAACTGATTGTAAATATTTTATAGTATTATGGTAATATTTTTATGATATAAATTAAATTTATTTTAAATATGACAAAAAATTATAAAATAAATTTATTAAATTATAAATAAATTAATTGTATTATAAATGATTTTACGTGTTAAGAGTTATAAATTTAAACTTATATAATTATTAATTGTATTGTATTTAAATATTTTATAATTATATTATTTAATATTAACTTAAATAAATAAATTTTATATTGTATTTGTGTTAGGTAAATAATTTGTATCAAATACTTTAGGTAAATAATTCGTATTAAAAATTATCACCTCTAAATATATATATAAATTTTTTTAAGTTTATCAAATTGATGCTTATTTCTCAGATTTATAATTTTGATCGGGTGCTTATATTTATATTTGATCACTTGTGATTTTATCTAAAGATGGCGTCGAAGGTTTAAAACAATACCTTAAAATTTGTATTTGTATTTATTTTATAAATACTAAATTCATATTAAACTTGTAGTAAATTTAATATTTTATTACGAAATTTACTTATATAAATTTGATATTTATGAACTTTGTACAAATATTAGTGGACGAGTTTTTTTTATTATTTCAACTATAATTATTTTTATAAAATATCAAATTTAAACTAATAATTTATTTAATTAAATTAATAAAATTTTAATATTAATTTAAAATAAAAATACATTTCTCACATAAAATATTAAATCTATCAACATAAAATAAAATTAATCATAAGAATTTTATAAAAATATACATAATTATTTTATAAATTCATACATAAAATAATATAAATCTATAATAAAATTTTATAAAGTAATATGTATTTATTTGATCATAACATATATCAATCTATTATAATATAATAGATCGTATAAAATTTAGAGTTGTATAACTATAATATCAAAATGAAGTCATTTTAGTGTTATATCAATATCAAACCAAGTCATTTTGGTGCTTTGATTAAAAACATAAAATATATTTAAAAATTAAATATTCACAAATATCTATAACATATACTCATATATATTAATCCACACTAGCACCTTTACTAAACTTACTACAATTTTTTTAAAAAAAAAATTTGTTTCAAACCACTTAAAAAGCACACCTAATTCGTTTCATTAAAATTAGGTGCTGGCCAATTGATGGGTAAAATTACTATTCTAATTAGATAGCACATGTACTAAGTTTTATGGCATTTGGTTGTCGGAAAATTTATACAAGAAACACAGTTCATTTTGCAGATGTACTAAGGTTTATAGGTAACTGATTGTTGGAAAATTTATGCAAGAAACACAGTTCATTTTCCAGGAGAATAACTTATTACTCCTCTTTAACCCCCATAAAAATAAAAATAAAAAAAGTATGTAAACATACTTTGTGTGTGCGTGTGTGTTTATCAAAATGTCTAATAACAGCAAAATTAAAATCATGAACAAATTTACAACTAAACCAAAGTTTAAATAAAACGTAATAAGTAGAAAACCGGGAAATTTTTGAACATATTTTCTCATTTCTTCTTCTAATTTCCAACTTTCTGGGTAGCATGTGTCCCCAAACTCATAACTATTCACTGTAGAGACGTCAACCTTAATAAAAATTTTGATTCTTCGCACATTAATTAAATTTGAAGTTGTTCCGTTAAAAGCATTTGTTATTAGAAAAATAACTACAGCAAGTCGTTGCTAGCAAGGAGAAAAAATTTCATAGTTAGCATGCTGATTTAATAGAGCTTATAATAAAAATTTGTTATTACAATGTTCATTAATAAATGTTGTCGGTTCTTTGATGTCATGGTGCTTGGAGAGAAAAAAAAAATATATTAAACGGGGTTAAAATGAAAGGATGGAAATTTAGTTAAACATAATAATATAATCAAACTAAAATAAAAATTCTTAAATAACCTCCGCGATACAAATTCAAGAATGTGATAAATAAATTACAAAATTTTATTCATCATCTATAACATAAATACATTAAAATCTTCAAACATATCCTTCAAATTAAGTCATCGCACTTATTAGTTTAAATAACTTATTCTATAAAAAGTAAATAAAAAGAAGTAAATGGTTAACTTATAAGTAACTCCATTCATAATATATATCGAATTATTTTTACATTATGAAAATATTTTACAGCATGAATTGTTTGACTCAAATATTTGAAAAATATTTGATTATTTGATAAATAGATTTATATTATAAATTATTACAACTTGAATATTTTCAAACATTTTATTAATTGCTTTATAAAAGTCAATGTTTAATTATAAAATGTGTTAAATGCATTATAAATAAATCAATGCAAGCTTTATATTATTAAATAATTTTGAATTGATTAATTCAAATGAAATGTTTTTGCTTATTTATCCATAATATTCTGATTCTGATTCTATTCGGTTATGTTTGATATATCTGTCTATTTGTACTAGCTAATATTTCATTCTGAGTATGTACACGATTTTAATTTTATTATTGACCGGGTTATTAAAGATACCAATGATACTTTGTAACATGAACAATTGAAATATGTTATCTGTAATGAATGTTTTATATTTTATTAAATATAATTGGGACACATTATCTTATAAAGCTTTATGAATATTAAACTTTTAATTATTTTAAAAAATTACTTAAAAATATATTTTTGCATGATATTTAAATAAAAGAGCTTGCGAATCTTGTTATGCATCTAAAAATAAGGAAAAGTTATATGTATATTATGAATGATATTACTTACTAAATGAATAGTTTAACTCTCGTCCTTTACTTTTTGTAAAATAAGTTATTTATACTGATAAGTATAATGACTTAGTTTGGAGGATGGTTATGAAAATTCTAATTTATTTGTATTATAAATGATTAATAAAATTCTATAATGCATTTATCACATTCTTAAATTTACATCATAGATGTGAAAATGAAATAAAGCCTATATATAAACTATAAGAGTTTCTTAAATTTTCATCATATAGCGGATGGATTTAACTGAGTTTTTATTATTTTATAATTCCATAGAATTTAAATTATATGAGTTTTAAACTTAATAAATATATTAGCTTTTCATATATATAAACTATATACATACTTATATGCAATACATGCATATGAGATAGTATGAAATAAAATCTTAATCGTTTCAAAAATTTTGTAATTTTTAAACACTTTAAAATTTTTTTTTTTCAAAACTTATTAAGAATATCTCTTTTCAATTAACACTTAATAGGATTTTACTTATAATTTATCATTAATTGAGTGAATGTCACTTATCGATAACACACTGTATTTGGAATAAGTGCAAATGACCCATTACCTTAGCCTAATAATCAATTAGTTCTCCTACATATATAAATACATCTTTACACAAATTTAAAGACATGATATACGCAGGAATACCCTTAAATGCTTTCTTATATTACACAAAATATTAAATAATACTTAATAATAATACTAATATTGAAGGAATAGCCACACTTACAAAATTTTTTATACACTTATAATTATTTACCATACAGGTAATGAAATTCAATATTTTAACATAATAATTTTAAGTTTTATAAATACTTTTCTTACCAAATCACTTTTTTCTCACATAAAACCCAATACATATATTTATACTTCAATATTAATACACATAACTTATATGCAATCACATAGATAATCACATCATCATGAATAATCACATAACTCATAATAATATAAATACCAATACTTTTATAATAGTATATAATTGAAAATACTTTAAAAAAATCAAATATATACATATATTCATTGTGATACTTTTTGAAAAGTTTAATATAATTATATTTTGGCAATCACAACTAAATGCTAATTTAAGTACTTTTTTAACTATAATCAAAAATTAATATTCAAAAAGTTTGTATACACTATTACAAAGTATAATAGAACTTATTAGATTTTAATAGTACAACTTATATTATTCAATCTATTTGATAACTTAATATTCTTAAATTTGTCAAAATTGACCTTCAAAAATTTATTTAAGGTGACAAACGACTTTCAAAAAAAGAAATTTTATATATATTTATTGTTTTGTAAATTTAATTTTTTTTTATTTTTAAAAATATATTTTAAAATTTATATATTTTTTTATTAATTGAACATTAATTTTGAAATCATATGGATAGGTTTATGTTTTCTAAAATATTTATTACTTCAAAATATCAAAGAACCTTTAAAAATTATAAAAAATTTTATAGTAGTTTACACATATGTTGACCGTTTTGTCTATAAATTTTATAATATTTAAAATAGATTTAAATAATTATGAATTTTCTATTAAGTCATTTGAATTTTCTAGATAAATTAATGTTTTCTAAAAAACTTATTATTTTAAAAATCTTTTTTGACACTAAAATATTATGAAATTTTGATATATGATCCCTAAGTTTACTTAGTAAATCTGTGAAGTTTTAATTTGATCTAATTTAAAGTATAGAAGTTAAAAATTCTATATTATAATCAATTTGATTTAGGATTTGTAAGTAGTTAGTGTAACCATAATGAAATTTTACAAAATTTAATTATATTATTTTAAACATTTGATAAGATAGTTCGTTATTATAAAAAGTTCAAAACCTTCAAATGATAATTAGAGATAGTTAAAGATTTTAGTTTGGTTTAAAGTAAATAATTTTATTTATTATGTATTGGGTTATTTTTGTATTATAAAAATATTTTATGACATAAATTGTTTGACTCAAATATTTGAAAAATATTTGATTATTTGATAAATGAAATTTTTACAACTTGAATATTTTCAAATATTTTATTAATTATTTTGTAAAAATCAATATTTAATTGTAAAAGGAGTAAAATGTTTTATAAGTATACAAATGCAAGCCTTATGTTATTAAATGACTCCTAATTAATTAATTGAAATAAAATATTTTTGTTCATTTATTCGTAGTATTCAAATTTTGATTTTGTTTGATTATAGTTGATATATCTATTTGCCTAGACTAGTTAGTATTCTATTCTAAGTATGGACACTATTCTGGTTTTGATCTACTCTCCAAGGATACAAGTGATACTACGTGACAGAAACAATTAAAATATATTTTTTGTAATGAATATTTTATAACATGCATAATTCTTGTCGAATTTGATCACCACCATGAAAAACCCTTATTGAATGGTCATGCAAAGTGGATTGTAAGATACAAAATGTGTATCCTTTAACAAATATCCTTCATGCAAACAAAATATTGAAATACTTGATAAGAATAAAAGAGACTCGGAGATTTCGAAGGTTATTTTGTTTTTTTGGGTCGGGTTTTCCAGATCGGGTCGGGTATAGTCAGGATTTTAATTAGGTTGGTTAACTAGTTCGATATTGGCTCTTAACTCTTTTAGAACTAGAACCTAATAATGGATGATTTTGAATTCCTCAAATTGAGAACCAGAACCAAGTCGAAAAGAATCGATTCTGATTTCAAAACTAATTTTTTGATTCGATTCTCAACGATTTTGATTCAACCTAGAACCATTGATGAATCCTACCTGTATTTATGTTTGGTTATCCAACAACTAGTTTGTTAGTATTTTAATTTTGAAGTCGTTAAATTTTTATAATGTTAATTCTTTATATATAGAGGAGAATTTGATTCAATAAGGGGCAGAGAAAATGCTGCAGAAGTCTATTTTCTTGAAGTGAGAACCTGAAATTCATTCTGTTGAGTGTGAAACACACCAATATCTGATCTTTTTATTTTTTTTATCCTTCTTTTCTTTGTTTATCCCTGCATTAATTTGATATCAGAGCTATTCAACATTCTTGCTACAATTGCTGACATCGTGAGCACACGAAGTGGACGATTCTACACCGATGACCCCAGATATATAAATAAAAGTGTGGGACTATGTACACACTAAAACATGCTCTACACTTAGTGATGGAGTTTTATGCATTGTTGGTCTCCAGATTGGTCTCCAGATGAACTGATTTTCACCATCACCATGAACAGTCTGATTGTTTTGTTGCACAGGAAAATAATGAGTCCAAAATGTATTCACGCGGTCTGTAAAGGCAGCAACTTGATTTGCAACATTACATAGCAGCTCATCACATTCAGATTGAGTAAACCAATACCCAAAGGGTAACATTTTAACCCTTTAACTTATCCCATATTGTTTTTTTTTTTTGAAAAAGTTTTCTTCCATGGGAGAAACAAATTATATTATAAGGTTTTGATATTACCAAGTTGGTCCCTGGTAACAGGAAAATTATGGTTAATGTGTAGGATGAATACGAGTGCATAACAAATAACACAGATGGTGAAAACAAAAAAATTTGACCCGATAATATTCAGCGACTGTTTTAAATGCTGTCCTCAACTGACTCTTATCTGATTATTGCTATTGCTATTACTCTTTTAGTAAAAAGTTTATCAACCATAACTTACTTCCCTAAAATGTACAATACTGAAATTTAACACATAATTCACACAATAATAACTTCTTTCTCATTAATTGCTTAATGAGGAGGCAATAGTCTTATTCAGCAAATATTAATTCGTACAATACCATTGAGAAAATGTACATAATGTAATGTATGACTATGTGGTGTCTACATCACAACCACAACTTATTTACTACATCAAGCCAGCGAGCTCCATCTTCTTATAACACAGATGAGATGACCAACCAGTGCCCGTGCCAGGATAGAACCAACAATACACTAAGCAACTACAGGGTATGATGCACAAGTTGCAACACCTGCAGCCAAATCATAAACCATTCCATATTATGTTGGATTGCTAATTGAGTTTTATCTTCTTATCTGTAATTGGTATCCTATAAATGATATATTTTAGGTTGTGAGACTAACTAGTATTGATTTAATTAAGAGGTAACTTACCACACATGTTTTTACCCATCTCCATCTTAAAGTAGCCATTGTCACCCCACTCTTTTCCCCAAGAGTTCTTGATCAGCCAATACGGCACACCATTTTCAACTCCATATCCAACTGCAAGAACGGCATGGTTCACATCCTGCCAGCCAAGTTAGCAGATGTGTAGTTAGTTTACTGTCTCGTGCACATGCATTAAGAGATGATACAAAATTAAAATATAAATGAATGATCATACAGTATTATGTAACATCAACAATTCTTGATATGCATATCTTGAAATGCCCAATATGTTGGCTAACACTCTAATTTAGAATGAAGATAAGAGATGAGATGCTGTTTGGACCATTAACAACATGAGACTAAAGAAAATCCTTTATGATGTTAACATACATTTAATTTTAAAGTTCAATATAAACTCAATCTCCCATTAAAATTTGAAATCTTACAGATGAATTGTAATTTTTAACAGATTTGTCATTTCCATTCAATGGCTACATAAATCAACTATCATTTGCTAAGTCAATAAATCTCACCATGGAAGTGGAACCACAAGACGTGCTGGTGTAAACTCCACTCTTGTAATGTCGGAAATCCTGTACTACCTGAAATGCCACACTCACTGGCCGAACCAAAGCAACTGCATGCTTTAATTCATCTTCAGCACCCTGCATATTTGTTTATGTAAATCAACAAACTCAAATATTTTCTATATATGAAATGAACCAATAAGTATCCATACTCTCGACTTGAACATTTAGGTTGAAAATGTCATTTTCCAAATTTAAATGAATATGCAATTCTTTTCCAATATTCAGGGAGTCCACAAATTATAAGTTACACAAACTTCATTTTAATAAAGACTAGCCCACAGAATGTGATAACCACAGTGACATTGGCTTCTGCATGTCAATGGGTGTGGTTGGTTAGTATTAATAAACAAAGTGAAGCTGCTTGGTGATGTCATAGAGCTAGCTACAATTTCCAAACTCAATCAAGCACATAACAACATTTCTGGAAAATTCTGCATAAAACTCACCAGGGTAATGTTGACCGAGTCAAGGACTTGTACACCAACATTTTCAGATGAGAATTTGCATACACCATCTTTTCCAGTGTATGGATATGCTGTCTCAGTATCAAGGCCCCCATTGTATTTGATGTATTCAAAGGCCTGTGACGGCAACCCACCACTGCAACCAAAGTTGTTGAAAGCTTGTGCACAGTCAACAAGCTGCTGCTCTGATAAAGAGATTCCCCTTCCGAATGCTTGGTGGTAAGCTGCCTCGAGGGCTCCAGTTGTGCTGCAATACAATAGATAAACATTGAAGCAAATTACAGAATATTAAAAGAATATTTTGACCAGTCATCAATTCAAGCAGACCTGAATGTCCAGCAGGATCCACAGTGGCCTTGATCTTTAACTGGGCTTACTATGCCTATTTCCCTCCAGTCTTTCTATACAAAAATAAAGCAACTAAAATATCAGTCATTTTCAACTCAAGATACAAACTTATTTAAACCTCATATCAAAATATTCAAAGAGATTTTGGCAGTTCAAATCAAGTATATTTTACAATTAAACAAAGGTTTTACCCTTATAATGTATAACATAACATGGTTATATAAATTAGTTGCTTTTAAAATGGGGAAGTTGTGGTCATTGCTGTGATTAATGAAATTAATACGGAAGAAGAAATACCGTTTTGGGAAGGGCATCATCAGTAAGTTTGTGATTGCCCTTAATGGTCGCTGAGCAATTCTGTGCAGCTCCCAACCTGTGCCTTTGGAACTCTTCCCAGCTCCAATCAGCAAACTCTGCATTAATTAAATAAAAATTAAAAAGAAATAACAATAACTTCATTTGATAATCTCAGGTCAGGCACTAAAAAATACAAATTATAACTCAGAACGAAGCAGCTAATTAAGGTAATTGCATGATTGATTGTGAATGGTTCAGCAGAAGACTTTATAGGAATTAAAGTCAAAAGCATGCGGCACTGGTAATTTATCTTGGGCTTAGGATTAGCTACTAAGAACATATGTACAGCCACAGACATGTGACTTGACCATTTTGTTGATTGTCTGTGCAAACAAATATGCTCACCCATCCAATTAAACATACCATTTCAAACATATAACAAACAAACTGTCAGATGTCTATAAAGATCCTCGAATAAAAACTTACGATTAATGCCAAACTTGTGAGATAAGCCTTTCCTGTTCGTAGATCTGATTATATCCAAATTCTCAGAGAAAATAGCAAATCGGAGCTTCATCTCCTCAGCAGTCTCGTATTTCTTCTCATACCTAAAAAATCAAAGTAATTTCTTTCATACAACTTCATAATCATCAGATAAAATAAGCAAAATAGAAAGAAACAGCGCCACAGCAGTACCTGTGAGCAAAACGGGCAAAGGAAAGGGCGTGGCGGGCGTGGCCGATGACCTGGAGGACAGAGACCTCGAAGTCACGGAGACCGTCAGATACCAATCGAATGGGGTTGGAGTCATCAAAGCTTGATCCTGCGGCGGCGCAGCATAGCAACAAAACGATGGACGACACCAACTGAAGGCGAGCCATGTTTTTCTCTTTGTCTATCCAACGTACTCCAATCAAGAGATGGGTGAGAGTTTAAATGAGATTCGATATCTAGGCTTGTTCAGGTAGTCAAGATTCCATATGACAGATGGACGGAGTCGTATGAGCGTCCAAGTCCAACCACAATGGCAATGACAACCACAAGCAGAACCAGTGTCTCGTCTTTGATGTATGTTTTTACAACAAGAACGTATAAAAATACCTGATCTTTAGCTGGTATTGGTTATTTCTCTCAGTAGACAATAACATACAATTTTTTTTTTTTAAAAAAAAATCAAATTAAGTGACGCACGTGATGACGTGAATTCTTGCTTGTCGTTGTAACGTGTTGGTTTTAAAGTTTTGTTTTCCAAGTTCTCCGGTAAATATAAGGCATTTAGACAACGAAAATATCTACGATTAGACTGAAAGGACGACAATTATAGAATTAGAATATTTTATTTTAATTCATACTGAGAAATTAATTTTTCTATTGATTCTATTAAATTAATTTTATCAAGTTTCTCTTATATTATTATTAAGTGAATTGTTGGTTTGAGCGTTGAAGTTTGGCTTTTGGTTCGGGGTAAGAAGCTCAACGTGATACATGACTATTATTATATTAGGCATAAAACTCTTTTTCATATATACAGTAATATATTAGATTGTGAATATACACGCGCGCGCGCGTGTGTGTATATGTACATATACATACATATGTGTGTGTGTGTGTGTTCTGGTCTAACCAAAAACAGAGTATTGAGATATTTACAATCTCTTATTCCATTTAACATGTACTAACAACTTATTGTTAATTTATACTAACAACCTATTGTGAGTAAGTCATAGATACCAAGTATACGTAGTAGATAATAACTATCTAACCTTTGTAACTGAGTACCCATTTTATACATTGGATAATTATCCATTAAATACGAAATATTAGCTATTCAAATAAAATAAATGTCCATAAACTAAAATAACAATCCATTGAAGCCTATAAAAGGCAAGTTTTACTTCAAAGTAAAGGACTTAAAAAATGGGTTAGATTCAAGGTTTTTTTTTTTTTTTTTTGTCTTTTTTCACTTTTTTTTTAAATTTTAAATACTACTCTAATTTAAGTGTCAAAGGTTTACCGTCGAATGTCACCACACCTTTGATCTTGGTAATTTTATAAAAAAAATTAAAAAAGTCAATAATTGAAGAGCAAAGATTGAGAAGAAAAGATCTGTTAATAGTTGGCATCCCAAAATTCAATAGTACTAGTTAACACCTTTTGTACAGATTCAATGAGAAGTCATTTCACTAAAATATAATTATTTCAAAAAAAAAAGAAATTGAAAGGATCATAGATAAGTTAGTGGCAAAACTTTATTAAGATGATAATGATGATTCAAATAATCATACTCTAACGAAAGAAAATAAAGAAAGAAGAAGGGGATTGATAAGATCGCTGCTAAAGGAAACAAAATAACAAGTAAAAGTGATGAAGGAGATGATGAAAATGGATTAGCAAAATATAGCCAATCAAATTAAAAAATAACTTAGTGTTGCAAAATCAAGAAATAAGATAGAGAATGATCGCCTAGGCAAATGACCTAGAAGCAAGCATATGAAAAAGCAAAACAAAGGTGAGGGAAAGAAATCCCATCCAAGGAAATTTATCATATCCTAAAAGGAAAAGTAGAACGTCAATTGCGAGGAGAAGAGTGAATAGGATTCTTGCCACCACAATATGGTAAATCCTTATTTTCAAATTTATGAAAATAGTGAGAGAATATCCGAGGTGAGAAAAGGTAGAAGTAAGAGATTTTTAAGACCTACACAAAACTAAAGAAACAATTTAAAAGGAGGACAAGCTAGAGAACACTAAAAAAAGGATGAGACAAAGAGAATTACTTAAAGAATGAAAAATCGAGGAAAGAAGGGAATAGGAATTCAAAATAAAATCACCTTTATATTGAGAGATTATAATTTACAGCTTCTAAGAGGATTCAAGATGATGTAGATTGCTATATATATAGGGTAAACATATCTTACATTGCATGTAAATCGATACAAGAAAATGATGCACATTTGAGATTAATGAAGTTGGAAATATGTCATCCCTTTTTATTACACTAAAAAGGCATGCACTACTTTAGTACACAAGCTTGCCTGAAGAAAGCATCAACTCTTTCCTTCAATTGTGCGATGAATTTATTAAGAAATTCAGAAAGGCCAGTGTACTAGCAAAGGATATCAATGGCTTTAAACTGATTAAACAAAAATGTAAATGAAAGTTTAAAGGTATTGTGAAGAGGTATCATACAAAAATAAAGGCATAAAATCTCTCAATTACTTTGGAAAAGTTAAGGAAGAAAATAAATATATATATTTTTTGGTATGATTTGCAAAAAAGAGCATGTAACTTTATATGACATAGTATATCAAGAAACGAAAGAAACGATTACAATCAAAAAGGAAGTTATAGAAAATTAAAAGGAAAAAAGAAAAAAATAGTATCCAAAAAGCCTTGAAATTAAGTAAATAACTGAAAAAATTTGGGAACCAATGACCACCTAAATTATATAATAGCAACTTTACTGTTTTAAAACTTAGGAATCAACAATGGAAGGATCAACTATGCAAGTAGAATCAATTTTCAAAGAGACTTCAAGTTGGAAGACATGGAACAATTAAGAGATTACTACCACCTCCTTTCAAGAATCAAAAAATGAAGGTAGAGAAATTAGAAAAGAAAATGTAGTTCATTGTATTAAATACTCCTTTAATCTAAACCTACGAGGATAAGAAATAATGAAATATTGAATCGAATTGAAGTATCTTGTAACCTAAAAAATAAAAGAAAGTGAAAGAGTGCTCAATAATCTGAGAAGATAAAAAACATGATTATTGTAACATTGGCAAAAGCTTTAAATAGGCTCACAAAAATTATTTAGGCTATTTAATGGACTGATCATGAA
Source organism: Swietenia macrophylla (assembly GCA_032401905.1). Lineage (NCBI taxonomy): Eukaryota > Viridiplantae > Streptophyta > Magnoliopsida > Sapindales > Meliaceae > Swietenia > Swietenia macrophylla. The sequence continues at coordinate 5,000,769 of CP135561.1, read as the reverse complement.
GCATAATTCAATCTTTATTATACAGACAAATAAAAAATTGTTAATAAATAACGTTTTTATTATGTTCAAAGAAAAGGACACGAAAAACATTAATTACTTGCATGATGACATATTAGTATTGATAGTAAATATTACAGTAATATCTATTAACTGAATATTCATTAATTTTAAGAGCTCAGTTGATATCTTGTTCAAAGAAATGTTTGCATGAGTTAGAAATCAGAAAATTATGGTTGGAAAGGTTGCAGACCTTATTATATGATTTTGGAGATAGATACGTGGTATCATTGCAAAAGATTCAACTCCTAATCTTTATAAGGATGAAACCATATTAAAAGACAACTAATACCATACAAAACTTTGTTAGTGAGACTATTTATACAAAGCTCAAAAACTGTAATGTTCATTCATTACTTAAAATTGAAATTCCCAACTTATGATAAAGTAAAAGTTATATGTAAGAGTTAAAAGTAAGCTAAAAGTTACTATGCCACCATAATAAAGAAAACTTTTTGCATCTTGATAGTAAATATAAAAGAACAAGAAGTAGGGGATAGGGACATGAAAACAAGCTTAAAAATGGAATCAGTTAAGGATTTAAAATATGTACCATTAGAAGATGAGAAAAAAATTTTAGGCTTTTTTTAAAAAGAATATTTAGATGTCTATACATGTTTGCACGATGACATACATAGGATGGATTTGAGGATTGTCTTACATCAATTGGCTATTGATCCTCATTTTAAACTAATAAAGTAAAAGAGAAAGATGTTTAATTCAGAAATGTATAAAGCAATTCATGTGAAGGTTGACAAATTGTTACAAGTTGAATTTATAAGGGAAGCTTTTTATTCTTAATGGATTACCAATGTAGTAATGGTGAATAAAGCAAATAAAAAGTGAAGGATATGTGTAGACTTTTACTAATTTAAACAAGACATGACAAAAAGCTCGCTTTCCTCTATTAAAAATTAACCAACTTGTAAATACTACATTGAGACATAAGCTTTTCAGTTTTAGTGATGCATTCTCAAGTTATAATCGAATTAAGATGTAAGAAGTTGACCAAGAAAAAACTACATTTATAACCTACCAAGGATTTTATTATACAATGTTATGCCTTTTGAATTAAGGAATACTGGAGCAACTTATCAAAAGTTAGTTAAACAAGATATTTAAACCTTTGACAGAGAAAACGATGGAGGCATATATAGGCAACATGTTTACTAAGTTTACAAGCTTCGAGAATCATGCAAAACATTTTAAGAAAATTTTGATCTTTTGAAAAAATACCTAATGAAGTTAAATAGTAAGAAGTGTGCTTTTGGTAAAAGATAAGGTAAATTTCTTAAATTCATGGTGAATAAATAAGGAATCAAAATAAATCTACAAATAGTAAAAACAATCTTAAAAATGTAAGTCTTCATATACATAAGAGGAGATGCAGAGTTTAACAAGAAAGATAATAGCACTAAGTCTTTTTATTTTGACATCCATTGACAAGTGCGTTGGATTCTTTTAAGTGATAAAAAAAGAAAAAGACATGAAATGGATTGAAAATTATGAAAATAGCTTGCAAGAGCTCAAGGCATATTTAGTCAAAATATCAATACTGGTCTGGCCATAAAATGGATATAAGCTCTCTTTTTTATTTGATAGTATCAAAATATGTTGTAAGTGGGTTTGATAAAAGAAAAAGATAAGGTACAAAGGCTAGTTTATTATGTAAGAAAAGTATTATTGGATATATTAAAAAAGCAAATGAAATTTAAAAAGTTGGCATTAACCTTAGTGGTAGCAACAAGAAAGCTAAGATCATATTTTTAATACCATACAATGAGTGATAGTAACAAGAAAGCTAAAACCATATTTTTAATACCACACAATCATTGTATTAACAAATCTATCTTTATAACAAATCTTATACAAATTAAATTTTTCTAGTCAGTTTGTTAAGTGATAAATTGAACTTAGCAAGTTTCATATTCAATTTTAATTGAAAAAGGCTTTAAAAGTGTAAATTTTGCATATTTTATTGTCAAAAGATCAAAGGGTCAATTGCATGGACTAGTAATTATAGTTAAAGATGAGAACCAAAAAAATCCAAAATGTAAATCATATATTGATGGAGCTTTAAACGTGCAAGGATATAAAGCAAAAATAATTTTAATTAGCTTGACAAATAATGAAATTATGTATATATTAAAGTTTAAGTTCAAACTTGCTAACAATAAGGTGAAATGCGAAGCATTATTAACAAGGTTAAGAATAGCATTATTAGTAAGAATAATAAAAGTACATGTAAACAATGATTGCCATCTTAAGATAAGTCAAGTTAATAGTTTGTTTCAAGCCTAAAAAGTAAAGATAAAGATTTAATAGGATAAAGTTAAAGAGATTACAAAAAAAATAAAGAGGTGGTTGTGGAATAAGTGCTTAGAACTTCAAATGCTAAGGTCAATTCATAGCAAAGTTGGCATCAATGTTTAAAGGAAGATTATCAAGAGTTATGCCTATAGAATATATAGAAAATTCAATTATTAAATAAGAAAATGGAAGACAAGAATTCAATAATATTAAAACAAGAGATTTATGAATAGAAGCAATAAAGCCATATATCAAACATGGCCATCTATCCTACGATAAGAATAAAGTAAGAAGGATAAAAGATTGATCGGTTTAGTACACAGTGATTGATGGAATATTATACAAAAGAGGTATATAATATCATATTTAAAATATCTTGATGAAGAAGAATCCAACTATGTATGGACAGAAATTTAACTAGGCATCTACAAAAGCTATATAGGACCACAATCTTTAGTATTTTGAACGTCAGACATGGATATTATTGGTCTATAAGCAAACAAGATGCCAAGATGTAAGTACAAACATGCAAAAGTTCTTAGATTCACGAAAAATCTTGCATCAATTACCAAAAGAGCTAATAAATACAATCAGTCTACAGTTTTTTATAAAATGGGTGGAAGTAATAGCACTAACAAAAATCACAAAAAAAGAAAGATTTTTAATTTTTTTTAGTGAAATATAATTTATCGGTATGCCATGTCCGAATAATAATCACCAATAAAAATAAATAATTTGACAACATAAATTTTGTAAACTCTATGAAAACTTGAAGATAGACTTGAAATTAATGTCACTAACAATTCTAAAACCAAGTGAATTAGTTAAAGCTACTACAAAATAATAAAGAAAACTTTAAAGTTGAAGTTAGGACAATGAAAAGAAATTTGGGTCGATCAATTGCTAGAAGTTTTATGGGCTTAGAAGATAATACCCTAGACAACAACAATAGAGACATATTTCTTATTAGTATTTAGTTATAATGCAATGATACTAGCATAGATTGGAGCACTAATGAATTAAGTGCTAAAATACAATGAGATAGAAAACCAAGAAGCAATACTTGTATATTTGGACTTGACTAAGAAAAGTAGAGAACAAATAAAGATCAAAAGAAGATATAATTCAAAAAAGGTCACACAAAATACCAAGAATTTTAGAAAAGTATTCTATTCAAATTTAGAAGATCAAAAACATATCAACTTGTAATAAAAGTTAATCCTTATAGTTTTAAGGATGATAAGGTAAAGAATATACTTACTTGCGTATGCAAATGGTGAGTTGTGATAAAACTATAGAGTGCGAAGATACTAAAGAAATTCTATCAATAAATTTATTATTTTGACATTTTTTTCTTGTATTTCATTTATCATTCCTTATTATTAATGAAATTTCTTTGTCTTGGAAGATTTTAGATCCTTTGTAAATTTATGGCAATTATGTTTAAAAAGCAATGGTAAACTTAAGAAGGCTTGCTATTAATAAAAAATTATAAGAAATCGAAACTCATTAATTGACCAAATGAACTCAAAATCACCATTAGTAAAAATTTATAGCAAATTGAAACTCATAGGATCGTTAAATAAATTTAAACCCTAAGAAGACTCAACATTACTATTATAAATTTAGGAACCTATCAGTTCGTTAAGCAAACTTAAAACTAGAGAAGACTCTTAGCTTAGTGTATCAATTAATATCAAATCAACCTGAACATTTATGAATATATCAAAGTAATATCAAACAAGTTCATGTAAACATTTAAGGCACGTAGATATTTCCATTCTTAGTATTTTATTTTATGCATCCATATAATAATTTGGATTTGTTAAACTTATAGTTCTTCCACCTTTGGTTGAGCATTTTATATGTTTTACATGATATTTTAAAGATATAAACAAAATGTGTGAGAAAAAAATTAAAAATTTTATTAATATTCAAAATAAATTTATAAATCTTAGATATTTTAAAACTCATAATAGATATTCGAGGTGATAGGTACATTGGCAAGGTTATTAATCCCCGAGATGTGATTTTATTTTTTAGTTAGGTATTGTTATCCTTGCTCTATCCAATTTAAATCTTAAGATTATTTTATGTATTCTCTTCATTGTCCTTACCTTTAATGATTGAGTGAATAATGCAAGAATCTCAACCATCAAATTCAAGTTCTTCTTAAGATAACAACATTTAAAACGTTTTATAATTTTTGTAAAACCTCATACTTGTATAAGTCGACCACCTTTCTTTAACTCGCTTTTTTAATTTCCTAATTGGTTAACCAAACCCTTCAATTTATCCAACTTAAGGTTATAGGCTTCATTTTTTTTCATTAAAAATTTGATTTTTCCTTATGTCCTGGTGAGCTAACTTTTCAAAGTCTTAACCTCTTATTAAAGATCTTAAGCCTTCAATCCAACATGAACAGCTGCCAATGTCTAGTTATGATACTGAAAGAAAAGGTAGAGTCTTTACGAAAGCTACCTTAATCATGAATTTTATAACCATATGATAAGATTGAGAATGTGTGAACTTCTTAATCTTGTTTGACTAAGTCCTAAGAGCGTAAATGTCAATTACTAGATCATCAAGATAATGTGCTCAACACAAGCTATCTTTGTTTTCTTAATGTTTAAAATGCTAAAAGCACAGCTCTTACTCTCTTCAAGCATCAATAAAACTTTTTTTTTTTCCACTTCTCAAGAAAAATAAGAGTATTCTTCTCAATAAAAGCATTATTCCTATCATTCTTAAAAGTAAGCATTTTGTTTTTTCCCTTATCTTTGGCAAGAAAAGAAATGCCTTCATCTAGTTTTAGTTAGGTTTGTCATTTCCAAGCTAGAACAACTTTTCTAACCTTTTTGCTATGTTCTTTCTTACTTGTCACTTCCTTTTTCTTGAATTTGCTATCTTGTCGATTTAGTTCTTTGAAGCCATTTTCTTTACACAAAAAGAAACACATGTTAAAAGTTACTTTACCAAAAATATGAAATACAAAAATAATATGGTCCTTCTCTTTTTAGTGAATAAATCCAAGATATTAAAGACAAGATTAGAGTTTTTTAGACTATGAAAAGAAGAAAGCTTATGTTAAGAGCACTTAACAGCTAATTTTATTTTTTCTTTTTCTTTAAGCCAATGATGAATAAATTTTATGCCTACCCAACAATTTGCACAGAAATGCCAAATAAAAGTTGTCAAATCATTAAATATTTACATATAATAAAATACAAGAGAAGAGAAATAAATTAGCTTAAGACACCAAATTTGGTAGGGATAAAGATGTCCATGGTCCTATATCGAGAACCCAACCAAAATCTTCTCTCATAAAAAACCAATAATCCTTCCATGACTTGTTAGAGGAAAGGTTATCGAATACAAATTTTTGGTCCTTCTCGTATGCCATGAAATAGTACTAACCAAAATTATCTTTAGGATTACTCATTTACTACTACGTATTCCTAAATTCTTGCATTGTCAGCTTACCTTGCCTAAAATAAGTATATGTCAATAATAATGAACTAAATAATTAGGTTCAATTAACAGGGAGTAAGGTTCATATGGCTAAGGAATAGGTTCATATGGCTAAGGAATTTTACAAAAAAGGACTAGAAAAGGAATCTCAACCCTATTTCAAATAAAATTTTTAAAGAGATGACCTTACTCCTTTTGTGTTTACTCATCTATTTTCTTCTTTTAGCTAATCTCATGGTTACACTCTTAGAAATGATGAATTGATACGAGAGCTTTCTAAGATTATCCTTTATAATGGATAAAAGACTCTAATTAGTCTCATATTCACTATTATTCATGGCATAAATTGCTTTAGTAAATCAAGGAGGAATACTATACTTAGAAATATAACTCATGTGGAAATTATTTCTCTTCTTACTCTCCTTAGCTTCATCCTCAACATGCTTTTTGGTATTCTTAGTAGGTTTAGGAAGATAACCTTTCTTCTTTTAAGTTATTTTATTGTATACATAAAGGAGGTTCAACTAAGTATCTTAGCTCAAATTCTTTCGAGTCACCTAATTTATGGACAGCTTAAGTGATGCAATCCTCAACAATGAGTTATCACCCATCACTTATCTAAAAGACTCCCTAAATACATTATAAGAATTAAATTTTAACTCAAATATATCTACTTATAACTACAAGTATTTTAGATGATGGAAAGAAAATCAAGAAAATAAGTTAAGAAAAACAAATAAACTAAATCAGACAAGGCATATAAGATATAGATCTAGCACAAAAAAAAAAACATAAATACCAATTAAACTTAAAACAACTACTCAAAAAATACCCAGCAATACATATATGGTTTAAAGTTAAGATAATCAGAAACATCATTTTTACCCCAATTTTGTGATTTAAACCTGGATATGAACTTCTACTTTGATTTCTCATGATTGAACAACTAGAAATCAAAAGAAGAATCTACTAACCTAGAATAAAAGGAAGATGATTAAGAATAAAGAAGCCTTCCTCTCGAAGTGCTTGATTCAAATCCTAAATGCTTTTCTTATTTGATCTTAGTTTGCAAGGTTCTAGTAATTCAAAAAATGAGACAAGAAAGAAAAAAATAGGTATGAAAGCTTTAAATAGGCAAAGAAAAAGGAGTGGTTGGTAGTTTGTTTGCTTGAAAAATTGCCTATTAAATGTGAGTAACCATCATGTGCATTGAATAACTGTGTATTAAATGTGAGCTAATCACTCATTAAATGTAAGTTTATTACCATTTAAATAAGTTAACTGATCATAAATTAAAATAATTGTCTAATGAGACCTATAAAAAAGATTCTACTTCAAAACAAAGGGACTAAAAAAAAAAGAGTTAAATTCATACTTTTCTATCTTTTTTCATTTTTTTAATTTTAAATACTACCCTAACTTAAACATCGGAAGGTTATCATTGAATATCCCAACATCTTTAATCTCCATAATTGTGCAAGAAAGATTAAGGAAGTCAACAATCAAATATTGAAGAACGAAAAAAATTGATTTGTTGATAGTTGACATCTAAAAATCCAATAGCAACAATATGTAAAAGTAAAAATGTATTTATTTTATTCTTTAATTCAACTTCTTTAAAATATGTTTAGTATCACTTTCTTTCATTTAATTTTAAAAATATATCCAAAAATATGATTAATTTTATATTGACAAATATAAATAATATATTATTTTTCTTTTGATTGTTTTACTATAAAATATTGTTTTTAATTGATTAAGTTGGTTGAGTGCTCGTTTGAGATAACATGTTATCCTCACAAATTGATTATTTTAAAAATAAATTATTAAAAAATTTTGAGTTAGAATTAATTATTTTATAGTGCAACGTAATACCAAATATATCCTAACAAATTGTTTTAACGTAAGCATTTTAAAAAAAAAAAGTAAGCTCTAAAAGAAAATCTTTATAATAAGTTTCTTTATGATCTTATTATGTTTAGTATTTTTAGGTCCATATATGAGACTAGTTAATGAAGCAACTTTTATTGCATTCAAAAGTTCTTCCACGATCCCATTACGAAGTAATATAATTAAGAAGTAATATAATTTTGACCACTGATATTTTAATCTTATGTCAAGAATTGATCATATTATTGTGTGTACAAATACACGCAATGGCGGATATATTTCACAGATGGAAGGTTGTGGCTATTAGGCCCACAAAAAATTTAAATTAAAATATAAAAAATTCATAATTCAAACTTAAAAGATATATTTATATATATTTTGATTCTTTCAACTTTGAAAAGTTAGTATTTAACTCCTAAATTTATAAATTATTTATAATAATTTGACATATTAATTTTAATTTTTTAACATTCTAATCTCTTAATTTTAAAAAATTAATATTTAATCCTACAATTTATAAATTACTCCTAAGAATTTGGTTCACTAACTTTCACTTTACTAACATTTGGTTCATGAACTTTTGTTTTTGACTTGTCTTTATATATTTTATTTTTACAAATAATATGATTTTATATATTATTATATGTGAAATTAGTCTTCTATATTATTTAATACAAAATATTTTTATAATTTATTTATTTATAAATGAAAATGATAATAGTAGGAGTACAATAATAATAATAATAATAATAATAAAGCACTGGAATGCTCCAAACCGATCCTCGTAGATTTGAAATGGAGTCCGAAATGGCGGGCGGAGCCATCCAACAATAATATCTCTTCCCCGTGCATAATTAATAACAAAAGGACAATACTGCGGGCCTACCTTATGATGTAACATATGGAACGGAGGCCAATATCCTCTAAAAAGAAAGGCGATATTTTATTTGATGGGATTTGGACTTTCGGCGTAGGGATTGATCACAATTTGAAATTCCATGCTCATAGACAATTCAGTTAGAAAATGTTAACCTTTGAATGACCGAAAATCAATTATATTGAATGGCCATTTGTTTTCTTGTTTACTATTTTAAATAAAAGTTTTTAATTAAACATCCAATTGCTTCAATTCTATTATATCAAAAAGATAGAAAATCAAACCCTTTCTTGATTTAAAAATGTTCAAAAAAATAAATAAAATCTCAAATAACAAAAAGTATGTAAAAATTAGACTTGATTATAAAATATTACTAATTGTAAATGCAACGTAATGATATATAGATCCATATATTAAGGTAGTATTTTTTTAGATACTTTTAAGTGACCCCTTCTTATAATTAATTAAAAATAAAAATAATTTTATTAAGTAATAAACTTATTAAACTAAAGATTCATTAACTAAACAATTTAATGTGGCGTTCATTTTTTGATCAAAATTTGAATACACTAGAATGCATAAATTTGAATGATTTGTTTATTCTTTTATTTAAAATATGAATATAAATATAAACCTTTTGCTTTCTTTAAACAAAAAAAAAATCTAAAAATCGATACTTTTATATTGTTATCCGCATATTTTTAGATAAAAATATTATTTTAATTTAGTTTTATAAATTATAAAATAACATTACTCAATAAATCTATTTATTTTTGTATATTTTAAATAATAATATATATTGATCCCTTTCTTAAATACCAATGACTACTATTAAAGCCAATATAATCGAAAGTAATGTGTTTTTTTTTCAAATCTCACAAAAATTAATTCTTTAACACATAAAAGAGAATCTAATTCTTTTTACTCATTCTTGATAGTTATAGTGTGTTTATTTTTATTAATCCATGAAGGAAAGGAAAGGAATTCTTAAAAAAATGATGATTTCTTTGTTTTTTTTTAAACAATAAAAGGGGTAATAAGAATTCCTTACAAGTCTCCATACCCTCAAGTAAGAAAGAGTGGATTCCTCACCTAAAGATCATGAATCCTCTTTTCTCCTTTAAAATAATTGAATTATCAATATTATCTCTTAATATATTTTTTAATTTTAATTAATTTAATATAAATATTTTAAATTAATTAATTATTTTAAAATTTTATAATATAATATTATTTTATTTTATTTATAAATTAATTTATCATCATTAATATTTATTTTTATTATAAAAATTCAATACCATTTATAAACTATAACTATTATTGTTTTTGTCATCATTCTAATTATAAATATTTTTTATATGTTTTGTAAATATATTAATTTATATTTTTATTTTATAACTTCATACTTATTGTAATTTATATAATTAGTTATATTTATTTGATAATTTTAATTTTAATTTTTAATTATTTTTAAAATAAATTGACTATCAAATAAAATAAAAATATTGTTATTTGTAGTCATAATATAATTTCATAAATATTATTAAAAAATTAAATAACTTTAATAAATAAATTTGATATTCATATGTAATGAAATTTTATAAATTTAAAAAAAAAGTAATGCATTTAAAATATAAAATATTTTTTAATCAATAAATATATTTACAGAATATCAATTTGAATATTTGTTATTAAATTACTCAATAAATTTATAGAATTTAGTTATTTTATATTTAAAAATAAAATTTGAAGTTAATTTAGTTTTTTAATTATGAAATGCATAGAGTATTTCAATAAAAGTAAATAGTTTTATTCAAATAAAAATAATTAATAAATATAACATATATTTATATTTAAAAATATTAAAAAATATATTTATTAATTATTTATTATAATAATTATTTTTAACAAATACAATAATTTATATTAAATATAAAAATAATTAAAAATATTAAAAAATTAATAAATTTAAAATAAAAGATATTTTGTCAAAATAAAAAATAATAAATTATTTTTTATGAATAATTCTATGGTACAAACAAACAAAGAAACTTTATTCTTTTCTTTTCTAATTTCCTTTCCTTTCGTCATTCATTTCTATTTTTAAAAATAAACACTATCTTAAGGTGTGTTTGTTTTCAAGAACAGACAAGAATAAAGGAAAAACGAAAGAGAAAAAGAAAGAAAACAAGTAAGAAAAAGAATTAATTTTTTTTATTTGTTTACATCACAAAATCATCTATGGAAAAGAATTTATTATTTTTTACTATGACAAAAATAATTTTTATTTTTAAATTTATTAATAGATTAATATTTTTAATTATTTTTACTTTTAATTTAATTATTGTATTTGTTGAAAATAATTATTATAATAATAGTTAACAAATACATTTTTTT